>JAGTTF010005899.1:46700-95223 GCA_019095985.1 Streblospio benedicti
AGTTTTGCCATAGGTTGAGATCAGGGGATAGCGCGAACGCAGTCCCCCACTAACATAAATTACGCGCCCGAGTCTTTCACATTTGGAAAGATCGCATAGGTCAACCGGCCCGGAGTGCAATGGACCAGCCTCGCCATGGGAGAACCCCCTTGCGGATCAGGGTGTCTCCTACGCCAGGTAAGTATGCTGGGAACTCTCCACCCGCCGCTCTTAGAGACCGAAACAAGCAAAATCTCACGTGTCTTACATCGAATACCAGTGGCTAATTGAAGCTTTATCACAAAACATGCAAACCGTTTTCCTTTATATTTCTCGCTGTAGCGTAAAGCAGAATTCAATTTGAATTAATGCTTAGGTGATTGTTGATAGCTTTAAGGATAAATATGTTTAAAAGGTCTTTTTCTTGTCAAAAGTTCAAATGTGAGATGGCAAATCAACACTGACATCCTTTATGCTGATGAACTTCAATGGGCAGTCAATGTTTTCAACGCACTAGTAAGCACAACCATATAAAGGCTATTCCTTTTATGGTAACAATCTGCATATAGCCACTATCATAAAAGCACTGACATAAGCACAGATCATCAACCTCTATGAATCAACAACCTCACTTGAATGCACATTACTGTTAAAGGCTAATGCCTTATTTGGCAAACAAAGCCACAATCACAAAACCCTCAAGGCTTGAAATGCTAATAAAACAACTACCAATCAAGACTACTTCTTACATGGCCAATGCATGAACCACAATCAAAAAAGGCCCATGTGGCTACAGCGGCAACAAAACCAACTACAGAGCGAGACTTCTCCATATAAGGCATAGCTGCTGTTAGTCTTAGTCTATAGGAGCTCACACACTGCGAACAGCATAACCTTTCTCTCGAGCACCAAAGGCTGACAAACTCTACACGTCATTAACTGCAGTGCTTAATGAACTTTGCTCCTCTCATCAACATAAATATCAGCAGCAGCAGCAGCAGCAGCAGCAGTGAAAACGTTTAAGGATGTTTTGGAGTAGGTAATAGCAGTAAAGCTGTTTATTCACACACTACCATTTGCTCCGGTGAATATGAGGACATAAGGCTGTTACCAGAATGAAGTGTGATCTCACACAATTAAAGGAGCAGCGGGATACTAAAGGCTTTAGTAACTAGTACAGTGGAACGACAGTGAGATGGGCAAGGATTCGGTGCGAGGGGGAAGTCGTCTGCCAGAAAACGGTGCCACGGCAGCCAATGGAGAACTCCATGACCTGTCGTGTAAGGTGAGGAAACGGGGAAAATGACGCTGTGAATTCAAAGTTAACATTTGTAAACTTTGAGATAGCGAGATAGATTGATATAGGAATGTCTTGGGTGCGTACGTGTGCATATGACAGAATACAGTGAGCTCAGTGTCATATAAATTTGTTGCTTTTTTATAAACTCGCTGAGGAGTATTCAGTGCCATGTGGCTGTCACTAATCACGTTTAGGCCTTTATTTTTTTATTTTTCGGTTTACAGACCCACCGCTCAAAAAAACAGGATTTTGGAATAAAAATAAAATTGAAAAAATTGTATTTTTTTAATCCCGCCGCTGAAAATCATGCGAGGCGTTGAATCAAATGGCCTGTTCGACTTAAAATACTCATTGGAATTGTTTCCGATAAACATCATTATAACGTGTCCTAGTATGTAATAAATGAACTGTTATCCATTATATTGCATGTATATGTCCATGTGGTGGATATTTTACGAACATATTTCAAAACGTTGAGTTAAATAGCGCCGCCCGGTATTATTCGGGTGCGTTGTGAAAATGTTTGTTTTTTTCTTTTTTTTTCCTCCTCCGTTGACAGTTGAGCATCCTGTGTGTCTGTAAACCATAACATCAAAAAATAAAGGCCTTATTGATTATTGTTTTTGCTCTGGCCCTTGGTATTACAAAGTGTTACAAAATTTGTGGACCAATTTTCAAACATTTAGATTGTTGTAAGAAATATATCATTGTGAGGGAATAAGAAAAGGACTACATCTATCAAATCATGGTCTTAGTTAATGACATCAAGATACAACTAAATATTCAAAATTTCCTATTCATTTCTGTTCCACACCATAGGCATCAATAGATGTGAGCTATGGAACATTTATAAGGAGCTTTTAGAAAATTAATAATGAAAGAATGAAAAGGTAATAACCAACTATTAACCTGTAGCCATAAGCTGAAAAAATAAAAAGATCATTATAGTCTCCTACTGTATTTATGAGTCACATGTTGGTCTGAACAGAGAGAAATATCATGTGTCTTTTTTGCTCAAATGGTTATATCAATACCTGAAAGAGTAGTTATCACCATTTATTTATGATACTTGTTTGTTCTATTAGGCAAAGTATGATGCTAAACTGTTAATCTGGGTTTACGCGTTGTAAATAATTCACACTGGTTTTACATAAGATTGTAACACATTTCAAATGAGCCACAGACATTTACTTCCTCTTGTACCTTCTTTCATTCTAAAAATTAAGAAAATTTTCAAAGCCACTTTCAAATAAGACCAAATCCATTGATGCAATTGCCTATGCTCCACACAATATCGTTTCCTGCAACACAGTCTTAGTCAGAAGACAAAATACCCATATAATGACCCCTTCAACAGCTACCAACTAAAACCGTGTATAATGTTTAATGCAGTGAAAAATAGTAAGCTATGTGTAGGTGTCAATAAGTTTAAGTTCCATTTTTATTTGAATGGAAAATGATAAGATGCAACAATAGACCTTGATGAAACCTGGAAAATGTACAACAATCCCACTCTGAATATCAGATGTCAAATTGACCTCTGAAATGTTTTACCAGAGATTGGATTATCATAATTTATTAATTGATGCGACAAAATTCTTAATTCAACCATTATATCATGATTTTTTATATGTGGACTTTTATAAGCATAGAAAAGTGCCAACTGACAGTCTGCAAATCTTTAGCAATGCTCGGATTGATCACTTGGTCTCATTCACATCCTGAGATTAACAGCCTGTGATTGGTCAGAATTTTTAATGAGAATAATTATGCGTCCGAGGTCTCTTCAGGACATCTGATACTCAGAGTGAACAATCCCGACAAAGAAAATAATGGGACAGTCGTATGCAATGATAAATGCATCAGTATACAACTAGATGTACCTGCTAATCCAATCATCACCCAAACAGATTTGCCTGCAGTCACTACTATCAAGGCCTGGTTCTAAAAATAAATGTCTTTCGACATTGAGTATCTCATGAGTAAGATGACTATAACTGGTTCTAACTGTTTTGAAATGATTTATGATTTATTGGTTCTTGGTTCCAATAACTGGTTTTAGTGCAATCAATTTCGGCAGATTTTCATCAAAATCGCTCGGTTAACTATAAAAGCATGAAACTTGGTACAATGATTCTTTACCACCTACCCATCATTTTCAGGGGTGGTGCCAACAAATCTGACGCTTTTCTTAGCAACTGTTGCTAGGGAACAGATTATGCATAGCAACCACCATCTAAAAAAAGCATTTATTTTCGTTTATATGATCCAATTTTGATATCTAATGACTATAATTTATACATTTGAAGATTATTGAGATTTATTCATTGTTATTATTATTGTTCCTTAGCAGTGGTTGCTAGGAATCAGAAAAATATTCTAACTGGTTGCTGCTGGTGTAGGTGATGCTGATTGGAGACTCGGCGGTGGGAAAGACCTGTCTCCTCGTGCGCTTCAAGGACAACACCTTCCTGTCCGGAACGTTCATCTCCACTGTGGGCATCGACTTCCGAAACAAGCTGGTGACCGTCGATGGCACCAAGGTAGGTCCTTCCAACAGTCGATGTCACCAAGGTATGTCCTTCCCAGGGTAAAATTAATACAGCCCTGACCTTAATATTTGGCAAACAGTAGAAAGGATTACAGCATGCTTAAGTTACACATCAGATGATTGGTTAATATTTCTTGAGGATGAACTGTTGCTGCAATCTGTCTCTAACATCTTTTTATATTTCTTCCACCTATTGTGTACAATGATTCGTAATACAATGATTTAATAGACATTTCATGATCAACAAAGGTGGGAGTTTTTCCATAATGATTGCTGTAAAATTTAAAGGCGCTGAGAGCAATACCAACCATTGACATTATTTACATTTGACATTTTCAGATCCAATTAACACCACTCTCTTTGCCCCCTTTAACAAGTCCACTTTTGAAACTTCAAACCTCTGGGACACCACCTCTCTACTCTCTACTGAGACCGACTAACACTGGTCCCAAAGGTGAGGCGTTTCATTTTGGTTGGCAATCAAAAGACCAATCTTTAACAACTCAGGATCACAAATCATATTCAAAAACATTATTCTTCATCGAAATTTGAATAAACAGCCAAGAATCATCTCATTGGCACCATCTAACACTGCTCCCAAAGGTGGTCCTGATAGAGAGGTTCCACTGTAAGTCTTTTTTGCTTGGCAATTTAAAGACCAAATGTCAAATGTGGCTATGACATAAGACAAGAGGAGTCTGGTTTGATCCGTTTATTGGACTGGCTTAGACTTATAAGCTTTGTGCCTGTAACATTATACAACGAGTGGAATTGTATATCACACAATCTTTGCCCCGTCAGGTGAAGCTGCATATCTGGGATACGGCGGTTTAAGCTTCACAAATCATATTCAACACGATTGACATTATTCTTCATCAAGATTCGAATAGCTAAAGCAGCTTCAGATGCAAGAATCATAAACTCAGTAGCTAAGTCAGTAACTCATTTTTTGTCAATTTTTGCCCCTGTAGGTGAAGCTCCAGATCTGGGACACGGCTGGCCAGGAGCGTTTCCGCTCGATCACGCGAGCGTATTACCGCGATGCGCAGGCGTTACTGCTGCTGTACGACATCACGAGCCGAGGTTCGTTTGACAACACGCGGGCGTGGCTCGGAGAGATCCGCGAGTACGCGGCAGACGACGTCGTCGTCATGCTGCTGGGAAACAAGCGCGACCTGGCGGCGACACACCGTGCCGTCAGCGAGGACGAGGGTGAGTTAGAACATGGGCCTCATCATCATGGGTAGGACTGCAACGATACAACGATGCATTGCTGAATCATGATTTATTTACTCACGATTAAAGTATCGCTATGATAGTCTATGGTGCGATACTTTCACGATATAACTGTTAAATGAATTTATATGCAAAATATTTGCATAATTCAAGGTAAATCTTCGTCTTTTTCCATGAGTATGGGCGCCGCCATCTTTGCTGTATTGGTGAAAACATGCGTTACTAACAAAATGTTGTCAATTGAATGGCCATCCGCTATTTTAGTATAGATTTTTTGCGCTACTAGTTAAACTTTTAACAAATATGTACAAACTGTTGTGTAGACTCTATATATTGATTTAGTGATGTGTATCGGCATCGACAACAAAGTTTGAATCGTATCGTTGGTCAAGGCAGATTGTTCCAATAATTCATGCTACAGGGGTATATAATGGTTAAGGGGTTTATTGTCTACCAGACAGTATACAAACATACATATATGACTAATATACAGTTATGCTGTCTATTCTGACCGTTATTTTCATTCTTTTGTGTAGTTTCATTGGTCATCATGAAAAAATCTCTATAACCCGACCTCACAAAAGTAGCTTCAGATGTTTTGTGAACTTCTGAAATGTTTATGAGACTGGATCAATATAATTTATGTGACCTTGTTTAAATCTACTGCAAATTGTTGAACCCGCCACACCCATCTGATACCTGGTCAATTGGTCACTTGACTCATTTATATTCATCACTGGCCTGGGATGATTATAGATTAACAGAAGTTCAGAATTTCAAAATTAGAACAGTTATGTGTCAGAGGTCTCTTCAGGACGTCTGATACTCAAAGTGAGTTTATAGGGAACAAATTCTAAGTTTTTAAAATGTACTCGTCAAATGTGTCTCATTTACATTCCTCCATTACTTTTTTAGTCGAACAGCTAATCCATACATCTATACCATTTAACTAGTTTTTTGGCATCCATTTCAACCAGTTAATTTGTCAACTCCAAACATCCTTTGGTTCATCAGGGGAGGTTCTATCAAACTAGATTTTATTTTTGTCATTAAAAAACAACAGTTCATTTTATTGCAAACATCCTTCAGTCCATCACAAAATACAAAGTAGTTTACTAGTATTTCAAATCCCTAAATTTACATACTGAACGTTTACCGCAATGTATTATAGTCTCACAAATTGTAAATGTTTTATATAGTTTAAAGAACCATTCAAACGATCAGTCATTCATTGAACATTCCATAGTTTTGTCTCAAGTGGCAGAATAAAAAAAGCTGAAATTGAAATATTTTCAAACAAATTCTAAATGGTTTTCATTCAACCCATCAAATATCAGGTCTGTGTTAAATAATTCAAATCAGTTTTTAGAGTCTTCTTGTCCATCAAATATAGGTCTGTGCGCCCAGTTCAATGGCCCCTTTTGTTCAGGGCAAGTAACTTTTAGAGTTGCTTGCCCTGATGTCCGATAACTTTTTGCTATCAATTTTCAACATTGATATCAGTAATCTGTTCAAAACCAACTTTGCTCATTGACTTCGACACACTTCTGTCAATTTAATTTTTACACGCTTTATTAATTAACATCAACATTGCAAATGTGATATATTTCATATGAAATGCCACAAAGTGCACCCAAGACCATGCAATATCAAATTGTTTATCAATATAATGCCCGCTCACCTTTTTCGTATAATAATGTCAGGGCAATTCAACTTTTCATTCAGGCAAAGTAACTTTTTATCAGTTTACTTGCCCTGATAAAAAACAACTGAGAGAGCAGTGAATTTTCAACACTGATCAAATGTTTTTTATAACTCAGGCGCCCGGCTGGCCAAGGAGCACGGCGCGGTGTTCATGGAGACATCTGCCAAGTCGGGGGAGAACGTGGAGCTCGCGTTTATGGCCGTCGCCCGAGACCTGATCAGTCGCAGCACGCGAAAACCCGGCACCACCGACCCACAGTTCAACGTGGCGGACTATGTGGACCAGCAGAAGAAACAGGGGTCGTGCTGCAAGTGAGAGGGGACACAGCAATGGCAGATCCAGGTTTTTGGAAAGGGGGGTGCACTTAAGGGATTTCATGGGGCGTTGATTGATGGTTTCATGAAAAATATCCTATAAAAAATGAAGTATTTTACTATGGGACCAGCAGAAGAAACAGGGTCTGCCCCCTGCAAGTGCAGTGGGGGACACAGCAATGGCAGATCCAGGATTTTGGAAAAGGGGGGTGCACTTAAGGGATTTCATGGGTTTTGATACGTGTGATCGATAGATGGTGGTGTAAAAAACCTTAGGAAAATGAAGTATTTTGGTGGAAAAAGGGTGGGGGGGGGCGATCTGATCCTATGACACGGGCTTTCAGATTCGCCTGCGTGATATTGAAGGTGAAAGTTGGATCAGAATAGGATCGGTTTTAAACCAACCAGGTTTTTACGTGAATCTGAACACTGTGCGAGGAATATTCTGTAGAGTGACATGTTTTACCCTATTTCTGTTGCTGGGACAATCAGTGAATCCATAGTTATTGAGTTGAGCTGTGTTTGTGGGTTGGGATGTTGAAGTGAGAAGGACACTTGTAGGAATGTTTCAGATAATCAGAGGATTAAGAAAGACATTTGTCACAAATCTTTCATCTTGAACACAAGCCAAGATCATATCGAAAAGGAATTGAAACGATACGGATTTAAATGTATTGATGAAATATTGTTTGGCAACGTCTGGATTCATTCAAACCATTGATACTTTACTAGTCATAAATATATCTAAGTGATGGGCAAACAGGAAAACCAAAGCCATGTGCCATTTTTTTTCCTTCACAAACATAAAATGAAATAAGTTACTGTGACTTTTGCAGTGATGTGATTTCCCAATCAGAGATGAAAAATCACCGAATACTTCATCAAACGTTTAGTATTCAGATTGTCAGCACATATAAATATGAAGTGATTATTGATGAAAAATCAATACAAATGGATCTTTAAGGCGTTCAAATCTGGATTTGACAATAACTACAAACATCCAGAATTTTGATCACATGACCACAACAAAAGAGAATATCATTAGGTACCTTTTGGAGCATGTCATAGCTTGCCGATGTATTTGTATCTGGGTATTATCTGAGGAACGTAGCACTGCTTAGGTGTGGATTACCTAGGTGTGTCACATCATTTTCATCAGGACAGATGAAAAAATGTTCAGTATGTCATATTTGGCCCGATAGAGATGATGCGACATCATTGAAAGTCAAGCCGACTGCCAATGACAAATTCCAAAAGGTATAAAAACATATTCTTTATTGTTATGAATAACAGAACCAAGGACGAACATGTATTAATTCAAAAAAGTTTAAACCAAAGTAGTTCTAAAATATCATGTCTTAATGCTTGAAAGAATTTTTTAAGTGCCTGATAATTGCAAAGGCCTTATTTGCTGCTGTTAATGTTATACACTGTGATGTATATTGACTGCAGAAAGAACATGAGGGGGAAAATCCAACACAAAGTAAAATAAATTGATTAGTTTTACTACTCAAGTCAAATTTCAATCTTGATTTCCCCTTAAAAAACACACTCTAGTTCAGTATTTTCAAATATTTAAAAAAATACTTTTCGACCTTTTATTAATATAAAATGAGCACAGAAGCTCAATTGATTTTTAGATGCTACTAAGATTTGGGAGCTATGTGTGTAAAATGTTTATATCAATATATAAAGTTCGTAAATAGAATACATAGCTCATAAACCAGACTTGTTCAAAATTTCATTCAAATTACATAAACACAATATGTTATGCCTTGACATGATTCGATAGGTACTGACATTGAAATGCTGTTAGCCATTTCAATTGAGTAGCTTTGAGTTCTTCTAAATGATCATATAATAGTTGAGCATTTATTGATTACTTACGACAGTTATTGGTATGTTTTTTTTCCTTCAAATTGACCGATCATAGACACAAACAATTTTTCGAAGAGTTGGTGTATTTTTATGACATGATTGAATTTGTGCTATTCCAGTATTACTGTAAAGCTGTGCAACATACATGTAGGATGAGTATGTTTATATTTGAGTATGAAGAAGCATTGCAGTGAGCAATTATTATGCAATACGCAATGACCTAATACAAGGACATGACAATAGATAACAGTAACATATAGGTAACACCTTGCAACACCATTCTTTGTCAGTAGGCCAATTCATGATTTTGTAACATTTTCTATGTCATAGATATCATGTTTCACAAAATACAAAGTAGTTTACTACTATTTATTTCTTTAGACATGTGCACAATACCAGTAGGTTCAATATTCATATTTCAAATACCTAAATTTCCCACAACTTTTACGCTACTTATCAAACAAATTCTAAATGGTTTTAAACTTTAAGAACCATTCAAACGGTCACAGTCATTCAGAAGTTAGTTTTGGTGAATTGGCAGAGTAAAATTAATGGATAAAATATTTTCTGCAGTGTCTTCTTTCGTCAATCAAATAAAGGTCTGTGTTAAATAATCAAATGGTTTTGTATGTACAAACCTTCATTGATAAGAAAGGTGATAAAGTGAATTTACTAGTCACACAATGTGTGTTTGCTTTGCTACATAGTTTGTCTGAAAGTGGTTTGTAGTATGCTCTAGTCGTTTTAGTGCCAAATATGTACATTGTAGTAAGCTAAGTTTTTAGTATTTGGGGTTTTTTTTTTCATGACAAAATGCAACTTTAGTTTGAATAGTATAGACAACAACTTTTATCAATGAAAAACATTATTTTTGTAAAGGTTGATTATTTTTTAAGCTATATATAGGATAAGTTGAAAGGTTCAGCTGAAATGGGGTTGTGAGTGTCTTATGCTAATGTTATACCTGGTGCTACCAAAACAAACAAGTGACAATTTGCTTTAAGATTTTAGTTCAAATTCATTACATTATTTCATCTATGGTAGAATAGACTTAACCTATGGGTCAATGTACTACTGCCAAGGGTATTTTTGTAACTGAAGAAAGCTTTTGGAAGAATTTTGATGGAATGGGTGACTTGGCTTTTGTGTAACAACTTTGATAAATTCTACATTTTTATCAAAATCATAAACCAATAGGTCTGTGTTGTTATGGTTGTTAGTTTAATTGTTTTAAAATAAAACAATTGCAATAATTATTGTTTATATAAAGAACTTAATTCTAACTTTGACAACTTTGTCAATGAACTGAAAATTACAATTTACATTCTTTGATCATTTTAGAGCAAAGCGCATTTTGAGTTACATGAATTGTACCCGTAATTATAATATATTATAAAATTGTAAAATATGTCTTCAATGTACATCAATTAATCTTGCTGCAAGATAAAGTTGCCTTAAGTTATAAACCTTGTTGCTAATGTTGGTTCATATTTGTTATATATGTATATATACCCACACAGTATGATACACTGTTGATATAATAAAGAAAAAAAATTCAGCTTATGTCTTTGAAGTTTTTAAACTTTAAGTAAACATGCAAAATGTAAAACAAAACTGGTGCTAAGTAACAAAATTTCATAAAATCCATGTTTATCATGGCTTTCTACAATAGATCAGGGGGGGCTAAGGCCTTTGAAGGTTCAACACCCCCCCACCCCCACCCCTAATTTTTTCTAAAAAGGCAAAGCACAGCTAAAGGCCTTGTTAGCTTAGTGCATATGTACCGAAGTGTATTGCCACATCAAATTTCAGTGGCCCTGAATTTTTTTTAAATCTTTTATTCATAAATTACTTTTACATCCGAACAAGTGTTTGAAACTTAGAATTTAGATGGGGAAAGTGAACAATTCATTTCAAACATGAAAAAATATTCAAATAAATATTTTAGTTGGCAAAAACCACCAATTTTTACATTTCAAAATAGTATCCCAAATCACGGTGTAGAGAAAGTAAAAGGTGCTTTGAATCCGATATATTCGTTGTATGGTTTGATCACTTAACCCTTTGACGGTCAGTAAGGCATTTATGCCTTAATGCATGCCTTAAAATAAGCCTAAAAAATACGTTCTTCAAACCCTCGCACCTACCAAAGTGTTTGTCACATGCATCATGCAAGGCCACGACAATCGCCATGTGGTGACTCAAAATCGTCTACTCCATTCATAAGTCTTCACAATATTTCGATATAACCACTTTTTTTAGCAAATAATACAATAATTTTTAAGAAGACATACTTATAGACGAAACACCCATTTTCTGAACCCTACTTTGCCCTCGAAATATAATAATATTCAGTTGGAAACTCCTATCAGTTTGGTATCAGATGATTGGCCGTCCATTTTCCTATCTGTTTATAAACATCTCATTAGCATGCGGTAAAGCCTGACCTCACAAAAAGTAAATCATTCCTTCATTATATTCCGTGTGTTTACGGTGATTTCCGAGGCTGTAGCCTCTGTCAACATGGTCTAATATTCGTAGTAGCATTTCAAAACATGCATAATGGGGCACCAGCTACTACTTTAGCCAATCACAAGTGTTTCCGATAACTAAATGACATAGGTAAGCGGGAAGGAAGATGAACTGAAAATATTTCTCTGAAAAATGTCAGATTTCAATGATAATGATGAGATGGAAGGATTTATAAAGTCCACCAGTGTTTGGCGGATACGATATAGAATACACCTGGAAAGTTTCTGGAATGTGCGCTTAGTCTACATGTCGCAATAGCGGGAGATTTGGCAGCAAATGCACGATTACTCGACAATGGACACTCCAGCAAAGCAACAGGACTGTAATCTCTCATTTTGTGAATGAAACGTATGTCTGATATTAATATTAACAATTTCATAGCATGTAGAATGCGATTCTGCAGAGAATGGTAGGATATATATGTCAAAAAAACACCTTGCTTTCATACCATAACATCGGATCACTTCGGCCTGTCAAATGTCCATGTTTTGAATCGAGAAGCAAAATCTCGGATGGTTACAATTGATATTTCTTTCAAAATGTATAATATTATGAGTTGTAAGTGTTAAAATAAGAATCTGCATCGCATTTCATATCTCCTGTGTAAGTATAATACTATTTGGACTCTTCAGTAATACCTGTAGAACTCGCAGTATCTACGACAATAAAATCTGAAAATCGATCACATTGTGTGAAGTGAATGTTCGTCATACGTTCAAAATACGGCGACCGTCAAAGAGTTAAGCATGGAGCATTCGAATTTGTGTGTGCGAAGATGGCACTTTTCCAACTATGTACTTTTGGTTCAATGGTAAAATGGCTGTCCCATCTGTGGCCGTAAATAGGGCTATGCCTTCATCTGAACATATTATATTTGAAATTTAACACTTTTATCATTCAAACAGCATAAANAACTTTTACATTTTGTAATGTATTTGACACCAACATCAAGTAGATGTTCAACATATCTTCAGTGTATCGATGTGAAATGTTTAAAACCACATTATCGGAATTATCGTTCATTCGCGGATTTCCGTTCGGCTGTCTAGTGCTCTAGTGTGGGCGATAATGACAGGTGAAGTGAAAATTTCAATCCTTCTTAGTCCAAAATTACCGTTTTCGAATTTGTCTCTGCTAGTCAAAGGGCATCTATCTAAGGTAAAAATAGGGGTTGAGAAGTCTGATTGTTGAGATTACCTGCGTCAACGCCAACTCTTCATCAGTTTCAATATTTTCCATCTTCACAACTTTTTAAAACTTGATCCCGTGAACGCCGTACTACAAATGTTGTCGATAAGCTTGACTAGCAAAAATATACCGGAGTGTACATGTCCATTGACAGCGTATTAAAATATATGTAGTCTAGAACAATTTAAATGCCATGCTATAAACAGCCAACTAGACACCCATCAAAACATGTGATGGCTCAAAATGTAAAACGAATGGTTTTCATTAAAACATAACTTGAAGGTGCACATAAGAGCCCGCCTATCTCGCCAATGTTAAATATAGATGTCTGGATCTGCCGTTCAAATTCATGGTACGTCTGGCAAATATTGTTCGTTTTTGCAATATCACACTTTTAGTTTACAAGACATCATGGTATTTCATTGGCGTAATATATAATGTAGGTGAAAAATATTTGTCTTATTTTCCTTACACTTCTAATGGAAAAGACATCATTTATTCAGATTCAGATTCAGATATCTATTTATAATAACATTGTACATTGTAGTATTACATTAAATAGATAAAAACAAGATAATATAATAGGAAAAACAAGATATAAAAAAGATAACCAATAGAATTAAACATTAGAATAAATAACATTAGAAATAAGGTACTAGTACTATGAGATTATAAATAGGAGCACTAAAAGTCTTTGCTTTGAACAAAAACTTATTTCCATAGTGGACCACATTATATTATCACAGTGACAAGATGACTAGTGAACAAAATAAATACAACAAATACTGATATAATAATTTTACATGAGAGTTATTTACATTACAAATTCGCTATCTTCAGTGGATACCATTTTATTGAAAAAGAATAATTTACATTTACTCTTGAATGAGCTTTTACTTTCTATTGATTTTAATTTAGTAGGTAAGGAATTCCATAATTTAGCACCATTATACATAAAAGAAGTGAGACCTTGGCTATTGACATGAGGAAGTACATAGAATTTAAAGCTCTTTCTGGTGTTGTGTTGATGCACTTCTTCGACTTTGTTAAAATTACATAAGTATTGTGGTGACTTTCCATAATATATATTGTGCATCATGTTCAGTGTCAGATATTTAACCCGAGACTCAACATCTAAAAAATTAACTTTCCTAAAATGTGAGGTTGTCAAATATGTTCTGCAATCAAAATCTAAAATAAACCTTATAATTTTGTTTAGTTCTGTCTGTAACTTATTCTTTACACATTTTGTTATATTTCTATAATAAACATTGTAGCCATAGTCAAATCTGGACTCCAATAAAGATATACACAGAAGTTTGCGTTCTTTAAATTTCAAAAATTCTTTTTTTCTAAACATGAATCTTAAACCAGAATTTATGCGTTTGATAATAGAATTTCCCATAGTTTTAACAATTTTCACATTATTCTCTGTGTAAAATAATGCAGACATCTACATGATCCTGGAATTTTAAAGAACACTTACATTTTTGACTGAGCATTATCTTTAAAGGCATTTATAGTCACTCGTGGTCATACATATACTATGATACATGTTTTTTTACATTTGTCCACCCCCAACCCCTCTTATTTCGATATGTCAATTTTCCGAATGCATGTGATGTACATCCAGCTTCCCAACATGTCTGGTTAAAAAACTTTATACTGCGGATCTACATGTAGATGTCTGCATTATTTTACACAGAGAATAATGTGAAAATTGTTACCATTTTGTATATGGCCCTAGCATAACTTTTATGAATGGGAGGGGAACAAGAAAAGCTTTGTATGTCAAATGGGGAGGTCAATAAACGTTTCGACTATCGAGTTTGATATTTTCCTACCGTCCCACTCCCAGCTACTGCAGCACGACATGTTATGAACACTCCCTTGCATTAGATTGAATTATATGAGTGACATTGGGTCATAATTAAACTTTATGGCAAAGGACAGTGACAACTCTTAATGCAGAAGGACACGTTACTCAAGTAGAGAGTGGTATAAATCCGCCAGATTCACGCATGGATCGTCTTCACTTGTTCAAATCTAATGCCTACCCTTAGCTGAAAATAGAGCATTGTGCTCTTTTTCTTATCGACAGCATGACTGCAACGTTTTTCGTTAATTAAAAAATGGTGGTCGTGAAGTAAAATATTGCCTATTTTGGATTATATAATCGACATTTTCAAAGTTGGTATTATGTTATACAGCCTAATCTTTGCAAATAAGCTTAATATACATGCTGTCTTACCTAATGAATCAGGATAGTCTTTCATACATATAGAATTACGTGTCATTTTTTCTAGATTTGTAAGGATGTTGAAGGTCATTTTTGTAAGTTTGACATTTCACGTGTTGTAATGCTTGTGCCGTCCAGCTCACGTAGTAAGTGGAAGTGTTATTTCATCGCCGTTAAACATTGTTTGTTAATCATTTTCTAAGGATATATGTTGATTGTTGGTTGGAACACATTGTTTTTCAAAACACCATGTTACCTTCTTCGTCCTCTTTGGAAGTGTTGGTCTTTTTCGAGGTCGTCTGTGTCAGTACGACTCCTTTGGTACGCATCATTTAAACATTTTAACACTGTCAGTGTCACATGGATCTTGGTCGAAACTGTTCCAGACTCATATGGTGCATGGCACAAAAAGAGTGCACAAACATAGATGAGTTTTGTGAATTATTTATCCAGATCCAGTTTGCATAGGTCTCGATTAGGGACGGACCATTTGATATTTGGGGGGGGGGGGACAAAATTTTCCAAAAAAAATCTGCCTCTGATTTTGAAAGGAAAAAAAAATTGTCCCTGATGTTCACAAAATTTGTCTCACTTCAAGTTGAAAATAAAAAATTTGTCTCTAGAAAGTCAAATAAAATTTGTTTCATTTGTAAACATTTTGTCGCGCCACCACCCAAATATCGAATGGTCCGTCCCTTAGATGACCACAGCGTCCTCTATTCAGTAAACCCTTGTCGCTCAGAATCTAGTACAGCAAAGTGAGACACATGCTCGTGAGGTTGGAGGACAGTGGCTCTCTGCCTAATGAACACAGTAGGGCAGTGACACTGCATGCTGTGAGGTCCTCCGTCGATGCACACTAATATGAAGGGGGTATATACCACCGCTTGATCTCAAAATCTCAATAAATTAATGTTACAAATCTCAATGCAAAAGCCCTTTTTTCAAATCTCAATCAATTGAAAGGTCAAATCTCAATTCACAATGAATTGAAAACCCAAATCTCAACTCTTACTAAACTGTATATACTACCCTCTAATATGGCTGCACGATCGTTGGATCTTTCCCAAATCCTTTGCCTGCACTGTTGGGCTGCGGGTGCCAGACTTGAGCAACGTCCTCCAAGCATGAGCTGCATTGAGTAAAGTAGGCCATGTCTTTGAATTTAGAAAGGCTGCCACATATAGTGTTCTGTTGACTTGAAACTGAATGAGTGATTTGCTTTGGCGGATGCTATATGTTGGGGAAAATGACAGGTTGCTGCTATTTTCAATGCTTTTCAGAATTATACTACACAATGTGTAAAAGTGAACAGAGACTGTTTTGTTATATATTTTTCATTTGCTTATTGGGAAGACATAGCATTTCTTTTGGTTGAAGTGCATAGGTGAGATGGTTTTCCTCACATCAGGTAGCGTGATGCAAAAAGATGTTAACAAACAGAGCAAACATTAAAAAAAGTCAGACCCAGGCTTTTGACTTGAGGTACGCCAGACATCAAAGGGACACCTTTCCATCAACGACTACACATTGGGTTCGCGCAGGTAGAAAGTTTGAAATTCATCTGTGTGCGATTCCAGTTCCACATACACGGTAGTGGTCCAGCTTAATTAATAACTTCCGGTGATTGAGTACGTTAATGACTTGGTAAAGTCTAATATTACGTCTACTTGGTTACCAGCATGGTGGAATGATAGGTCTGTGACAATGCTGACAAGCTGTATTTAACATTGGAAATTCTAGGTTATTCATAAGGTGCGATACATCAATGTGTTACATGATCTTTTACTTTCATCGAAGTAGCCTGTCAGAGTCCTCTGATATTTGAGATTTATGGTAAATGTTTTCAAGCTTTGGCACAATAGAGATGGAAATAACAGAGATTTTAGGCAGTTTATTTATCTAAATCGGGCTACAAGAACTAAAATTGCTTCATTTCAGTGGCCAGCCATAAGTATGCATTGCCATATAGTCGCGGCATATACATGTTTAAATAAACATGTTGTTCATGTGTTGACTTTCTCATTGCAGGAACAAATGAAGAGACAATCTTTGACAGTTTAAAGGAATGTCAGGTGATATCAGGACACGAACAGCCATGAACTTTCCTCCATCAGAGGGATTTAGAAGCCTTGGCAATGGACGACAATCCCCAACATCGCCATTGAAGCATTTTGGAAGAGCCAAAAAAAAGATTAATGATGTGTACACAGAAATTGCCTCATATGTTCAAGAAACCAACACATTCTTCAAGAGTAAGTATTCTGTTTAAAATAGTTATTATCATCCGTGTTTTGTAGGGTTTTTTGTAAAAAAAACACAATAATACAGTGATCAATGTGTGTCCCAAATAAAGAGTAATGCATTTAATTATGCACACCTTATGTATATATGTGTTATATATATTTATTACTTGGTTTAGTTTGATATAGATAACATATTAAAGTCATCTAGGCATCATAAATTGGCCAAAAAGGAAACATTGAATACAAAGACACATTCTTCTAATCTATTGATTCATTGTGCAAGATTTTGTGTACACATGCAATACACTTTCCAGGTATTGAAGATGAAGATGATCTTGTTACAAAAGAACAGCTAAGACAGCTTGCTTCTTACATCGATCGTGTGAAAGGGATTCAAGAAATTATCGGAAGAGATCGCATGAAAGTTGTGTTTTTCGGAAGGTAAATATATTTTTATTATTTTCAAGTATGTTTATCTGTCTGAGTATGGGAAAAGTGTGATCATGATATGGCCTTGGGCTGTGAGATGATATACGGGCAAATGTATTTCATCTCACATCAAATTAAAGATAATGCTCAGTCAAAAATCTATTTAATTTGTTAAAACTAGTATTGATAGATGATGTGTTCGAAGTTTATGGAAATTAAGATATTCAATTTTCACGTGGGATATATTTATCTCAAAGAAAATTCAATTGCCTCCCTGTTCATTAAAACATGCTGTCATTTGAATATCACATAATTGAATGATTTTTGTCAGACGTACCATGCATTTCTAACAGTTGATGCCACCTTTAATATTGGTGAGGTAGCTAGCTTCTTATAGATTGAGTTAAGTTACGTTTGACCAAAATCATTAGGTTAACATTTTTCACCTTCACACGTTTCAAATGTTCTAACACTGGGCCTTTATGACTTTGCATTTATTTTGCTGTAGTTTCTCTATTAATTTTAATGAATGGAGTGTCCGTATTGGACAAAATACAACATATTGCAGCGTTTATCTAAACACACATGTTCGTCCATTGAGATTGACTTTTAAGGCACTATGCAGTCTCCCAGTCAAAGCCTCAATAGTTACTCTTCAGCAGGACTAGTAACTTCAAAAGCTACTAGTCCTCCCCAAAAGTTACTCGTCCTGACTGAGAAAACTGTTTTCATCAGCTTCAGATATACGAGTGAAAAGTGCCCTCCACAATTTTTGTGGACTAGTGATTTGTTAAAACTGATAGATGACTATGATAAGTTTATGGAAATTAAGATATTCCCTTTTAATTAAAAACAAAGTGGGCGATTTTTGTGTATTTTACTGCATTTCTAAAAGTTGATGGAAACAGGCCTATTGGTGAGGTAGCTAGATTCTTATAGATGTGAATTTTTGGAAAAATCATAGGTTATTTTTCACCTCAGAGTTTCAAATAATTTATAACTGGGCTTTTATGACTGCATTTATTTTGTATGTTCTATAAAGAATTATTAGAATTTTGATTTAACTCATTAATGGCAACTAGTCAAACACTTCATTTCTACTGATTTCACATAAACAAACACATGCCTTGACAGATTTAAGGTTTGCAGTGGTACAACTTGTTAAATTATTTATCTAAAGGCTAACTTTTAACACAAGAAGTGTCATTTAAATTCTCCTTTGAGAAAGGCTTATGTAACTTCAAAATACTTTAGGTTAAAATCGAATGGCAAGAGCCCAACATGTTGGTGAGCAGTTACTTTTATGCTCGTGACCAATTGAATCCTCGAGCCCTAGGTAAAACTAGTGACTTGGGGGAGACTGGTAGTTGATAATCCATAAATTTTACAAGTGATTTGCGTATTTTAGGACGTCGAATGGCAAGAGTACTGTGGTGAACGCGATGCTGCGAGCCAAGATCCTGCCCACGGGGATCGGGCACACGACGCACTGCTTCCTGCAGGTGGAGGGCACGGACGCCCCCGACGCCTACCTCATACAGGGAGACTCAGAGATTCAGCAAAACGTACAGGTACAGCAAACTCACACTTAGAGGTGAAACGATGCATCGGCAAAAGGCAACTTATGTGTGCTTCAGTGGCCAAGTGGTTAGGGAGTTGGACTCGTGACCAGAAGGTCGTGTGTTCGATTCCCAGGCGAGTCTGGTGGCGGGTGTTGAGCAAACCTACCCCTAAAGTAGTTGCACACTGCTCCGTGGCACCTACACGTTAATTAGGTACAGGTCATTGGGTTGAAAGTGTGTGTGAGTGATTAGCATTGTACACTTGATATGCTGTCGATGCAAGGAAATGAGAAATGATCAATTGATGATCAATAAGTGGGCCAATGACCTGGTGTAAATTGTAAAGTCGTGAGAGCAAGACTTCGATCAGGACTATAAACCACATTCGCATTTACTTTTACATTTATATATGTAGAAAGTCTCGGTAAATCTCCTGTAGGACGACTTCAGGGTGAATCGGGAATACAGCAGAAAGTTCAGGTACACCAAACGCACACGCCACACTAAAAAGGCAAATTATATACCTTATACAACCATCCAATTGCACACCCTCGCGTAAACTGTACTGGGCAGCTCTGAAATACTGAACGTCTACTATAAGGCAAATCTACAAGGGGACTCGAAGTTATAGTCGAATGGGGTAAACCTCTTACTCATAAAGAAAGCAGACTGTTCTGGTAAACTCACAAGATGACTAATGCACTGTCAGAACTTCCAGGGAAGCCTTGTCACGCCAGCCCAGGATATCAGTAAATTTTATCAATCGCATATACCATATATGTGAATGATTAAAAATCAAAGGTATTTTAGGTGAATTGTGTTATCCTTTTTTTGTGTAATATTGTATTGCCTCAATTTTATTCTAAAATGCAGTGTTTCGTGAAATGTGAACGTTGTTATTTGCAGAATGTCAATATCAGTAAATTTGAGCAATCACTTATACTATATATGAATGATTGAATTTTAAGTTAAAGTCTAAACTATTTTAAGTTAATTGTGTTATCTTTTTTTGTGTAATATTGTATTGCGACAATTTTATTCTAAAATGCAGTGTTTCGTGACCGTTGTTATTTTCAGAATGTTGGCCAGCTCGCGCACGCTCTGAGCAACACCAAGATTGACAGCAACACGCTCATCCGGATCTGCTGGCCCAAGGAGAACTGTAGTCTGCTCAAAGATGACGTTGTGCTTCTTGACAGGTGGGTGATTGTGGTCACCGAAACTCACAATAAACTCGCCGTCCCATGGTTAACAAGACTTGCTGGAGATAAAAAAAAATTCTCAAAATGTGCTTGTTTTTTATTTGAGTATAAAAGTACATTGATTTCCCTTTTAAAAAATGTATAACACTTTAGGGGTTTCGGGAATAGAATTTGGTTTATGGACCATACAAAAGATCATACAAAAGACAATAAAAAATTCAGTCATTGTTAATTTTGCCTGTACCGAAATTGTATACATGATCTTTTGTATGGTCCATAAACCAAATTCTATTCCCGAAACCCCTAAAGTGTTATACATTTTTAAAAAGGGAAATGAATATACTTTTATACTAAAATAAAAAAGAAAACGTTTTGAGAATTTTTTTTTCTTCAAATTCTTTTATCTCCAGCAAGTCTTCTTAAATTTAGATCACCAATGTAGCTGCACTGTGCATGAATTGCATACATTGAAACATCAGGAAAGAGCCGCTTCAGATTTTCGAAATGATTGTGTAAAGGCCAACTCGGTATAATTTGACCACAGATTATTATTAAAGACAGTACCCGTCTGTTTCATAAAATGTTTGTAATTCTCCCAAGTAGACGAAGGTTTAATGTATTTCGTGTAAAAACAGAAAGATCAAAAAACACATTTGTTCCTAGTGCTATTAGTATTTGTAATGTTAACTTAAATTCATTCACTTCTAGTTATTAGCTATTTGGTATAAGTCATAATTCTGGTCATATCAGTATTCATTTATTCTATTATTGTTGTTATTGTTATAACTCATACCTAGTCATGTTTACAACAAATTCTGTAAAGCCAATAAATTTATCTTATCTTATCTAAAGAACTTCTGACACTGATGAACATTTTATTTTAAACATTAAGTGATAGAGATCTCTAGAGCATGTTGTTGTTATATGCTAAATGTATATGATTGTTATTATAAATGATAGAACCAAAATCTTTTTTTATTCACATTTTAATTGAATATTTTCAACCTTGCGGTCATCTTCAGAATATAGTTATTGAAAACAGTACTGTTTTGTAATTTAATTTGGTTCATTTAATTATATTCTGAAGATGACCGCAAGGTTGAATATATTCAATTAAAATGTGACTAAAAAAAGATGTTGTTTCTATCGTTTATAATATTACTTGTAGCCAACATGTTTTCGACTACATGATTGTTGTCACATGATCTACTCTGACATGTTTCAGTCCTGGCATTGATGTAACACCAGACCTCGACTCCTGGATAGATTCCTTTTGTCTCGATGCTGATGTCTTCGTACTGGTGGCAAATGCCGAGTCAACTTTGATGCAGACGGTACGACAGTTCTTTGATATTTCTCTATTTCTAGGTAGATAATGTATCTATTTAGATTTTCTTGTTAGTCCATTGTCGATAGTGTTATACTCCATTTTATTTACTTTCCTAGATATTATGGATGTCAGTTATTTTTATGCTTCACTTCAGCGTCATTGAACATCAGAAGAAAGCCTGTAACATGTGAAATGGCTGATGGACGATATGTTTTAATTAGATACATAAAGTGACTGCTAGAAATTTTATACCAGCATTGCAAAATTTATCTTCAAATTTACAGTGATACACTAATACCTCTAGACAATTTTCATTAAAAATTAGACAACTTTTTCTGTTCCCTTAGCCCACGCCCATGAAAAATGTAGGATTCGACCACAAGATTGGAGTGTCAATCGTAGTCAATCGCACCTCAATATGCTAATGTTACGATTGTCACGACAATCTCGTGGTCAAATTACTATTCTATCATGAATAAAATGCACACTAAACAAGTGTCTGATTCGTTTTTATTTTAAAATAAATCATATTATAACGGTCTCATTGCCATTTTGACCATTCGACATCAGCGGCTGTACAAATAGCGTCACGTTACCAGTCTCGTTTAAACTGTAGTCTCCTCACGTGCAGTAAATTTTACACACGACTGAACCAATCAGAGTAGAGTATTGGCGGTGATTTATGCACGGAATGATAGAATTCTGTAAAATTGAATTGTTTTTAAACCTGATTGTATAGATGTTTCAAGTGTTGAGAAATTAGGGGGTGGTTATAAAGTTAAGAAGACATAGTGAATGCAGATCGTTGAATATCATATAGAAATTAGATAATGTAAAATACTTATGGGGATTTATGTTGACTTGATATTGTTATTAATATGTAATTTCATTTGTTTTTTATTAAAAAGGAGACTGAATATCTCGAAACTAGTAGAATATATTTGATTTGTTTGATGAATAAAGCAGCGAAAAAGAGAATATAGTATTGAAATAGAATTCTGTATTGATCGTTTTTTGTTGCAGGAGAAGAAGTTCTTCCACAAAGTGAGCGACCGTCTGTCGGCTCCAAACGTGTTCATCCTCAACAACCGGTGGGACGCATCGGCCGCCGAGCCTGAGCTCTCTGACGAGGTGAGGCGAAAAGTCTATATAAATAATAATTATCTTTATTTCAGGTAGCCACTTTGTACAAGCAAAAGTGAACCCATATGAAAATAAAAAGTATATAAAATAAAAAAAATAAATAAAAAGCACCAACAATACAACCAGTAATACAAAAGGAAAGAGATTAAAAGACAATATATGTTTTATCACAAATTGTAAGCTTTTTTTATCCACATTTTAAAAAGATTGCTTTTAAAGATAAAATACAAACTGCTACAGATGGTGTTAACTAGAGGGTTACCATTATTTGTAAGTCGGCAGATAAAACTACTGATGTAGGTTCTTGCTAAACTGTCAAAATTATGAATTCCTGATAAAACACAGAAAGAGGACATACAGTGGTCACGTTTAAGTCTAAATAGCAATCTCACAATATTATTATAGGCAGTCTTAACTTTACTATATTGTTGAACAAGTTCATTAGCTGTGTTAATTCAAATTAAACAGTTAGTTGTTCATATCAACAGCTATCACAATTTACTTCTATATATATCTATATTATATATTATTTCTTTTATGCTGTGTTATTGTTTAATTTTTTTTTTTATTTTTTTTTTTTTTTTATTTCTTTGTTTAATATTTATTTAAACGTTTTCATGGTTTGAAAACGTTTAAATAAAAATTCAAAATTAAACAATTGTTAATATCACACAGCATAAAAGAAAATTCTGAAACAGAATACTTTTTTTACATAAGAATAAGAAAAAGAATGAGTTTATTTTTTACCTTAGCTTTACATTCTAATCTATCAGTATTATAAAAATAAACCAACACTATATAATTTACACACATGACATCACAGAGCTCTAATAGGTGGCTTGTTACATACTAAAAATCCTATGTATTTGGTACCCAGCGCTTGGTCTCATTTTGTTTTAGAAATTTCTTATATTCTGTGTTATATTGACAATTGTATAATTTTGATTGTTTTTGTTTTCTTTTCTTTTTTTTTTTTTTTTTGGGGGAGTTTAAAAACTTTTATTTAGACGTTTTCAAACCATGAAACCGTTAAAATGAAAATTCAAAATTGAACAGTTATTAATATCACATTGCATAAAGGAAAATTCTAAAAAAAGTGCCTTTTACATAAGAAAAAGAACAAGAATGTGTTCCTGCCAATAACGTGAGCAATGTTTTAAACGTCGAACGTAAACAGCTGGAAAGATCACCAAAACAAAGATCAGAATTCATAGTACTTATGTAACAAAGCTTGTACTCTAGTCTCGTGAAATGATAGAACATTGATTATATTTTGATAATCTGGAAAAATATTTCATATATTTCTATTATTTATGGTTATTTATATTAATTTGTAGGTGAAGGGTCAGCATTTTAGAGTTACAGACTCGAACATAGTCTCCCATCGTATGAAAAAAAGAATTCACCAAAAAAATTGCGAATGCGCAACCAAATAGGTGCTAGCCTTGTCACCCGGTTTCTATTGATAATCTAAGTTACGCTACCAGTTCATTTCCGGGTGATAGAGACTAGATCTTGACCTCCAAACGGGGCCATTATATTACCGGTTCTTTTCCTGGTAATGGAGTGTTTTGATCGTAAAATAGATAGCATATTCATAATTTAGAGATTTTCCTCGTTAAATACATGTATTAAACTTAAAAATCCAATGAAAAATAAGCAAGATATTGATTAATTTAAAACGTTATGGCCATCCGAATGAAAAAGTTCGCGGTCATACATGTTTAGAAGCACGTGATCGCTAGATCTATTTCTATGGCAGTAGTTTTGCTACTGTTGGTGTGCTTCCGTGGCCGAGTGGATAGGGAGTTGGACTCGTGACCAGAAGGTCATGGGTTGAGCAAATTTCAAACAGTTGCACCTACTCCGGTAATTAGGTACAGGTCATTGGGTTGAAAGAGTGAGTGAGTGATTGTTTGAGTGATTAGCATTTTGCGCTGAATGCAAGCTGCTGCCGATGGAAGTATACGAGAAATTATCAATTGAAGATCAATACGTGTGCCAATGACCTGGTGTAAATTGTAAAGTCGTGAGATCAAAACTTGGATCAAGACTATAAACCAGACATTCACATTCACATTTGTTGAGCAAACCTACCTCTAACAGGTTGCACACTGCTCCGTGGTACCTACACGTTAAATAGGTACAGGTCGGTGACAAGCGTGTGCAAATTAGCAGCAATGCGGTATGTAGCCAGTGTTGTATGCTCCCCCGGGAGTTGAGAAAGATATAGTGTGAAAATGATGCCACTGACCTGATGTAGATGTAAAGTCGCTAGAAAACGGCATGATCTGTTCATTGAGACCATAAACCAATACATTTACATTTCTGTGTGTTTAGGTGAAGGCTCAGCACCTGGAGAGGAATGTCCACTTCCTGGTGGAGGAGCTGGGCGTGGTCGGTCGTCACGAGGCAGAGGAAAGGGTCTACTTCGTGTCAGCGCGGGAGGCGCTCGTCAGCAGGTCAATACAGAATGTTATACCAGTGACAAAAATTGGGAAGTAGCCAAATTGGCCAGAAGGGCCAGTATTTTAAAATCTTCACTGGCCCTGCAAGTGCCGATGGTGCAAAGCATTGCTTGGGAGTCTGGGGGCATCCCCCCCCCCCCCTCCAGAAACTTCTTGAATTTATTTAAAAGATTTATACAACTGTCAACTGTCATCATATCCTGTTGGCATAGTGAAGGTAGACAAGATCAAGCTCTTTGTTATGGGAGTGGGGGTTCTGCAAAAATTGAACGCAAAATTCTGCCAAATTTTATGGTTGCCAGCCGGGCCATCATCTGAGAAACATTACTGGCCCTTCTAAGGTTGTACTAGCCTCGGGCCGACGGGCCAGTGCCAAATTTTATCACTGATTATACACATCGGAATACAATGTATTCTCAAGGAAACCCCCATGTCATAAGTCACTTGATTTCACCCCCGTGAGGTGATAGCATTGACTCGTTACCATATAAATGCACGGAAAGTTGGCCGTTTTTTGACGGATATTTCTGTACTTAAAGTTGCTAGATTTTGTTAGTTGTGAATTAAAATACGTTGTATATGTATTATTGTATATCACACTGGACAGGTTTTAGAGCAGATGCTGCTAATGAAAGTTTTCTGGGGCTTTGAAATAGCCGACGTTAATACAGCAAATACAATACTTTGCCAAACAATCACCTGAAACTCTGTACGCCAAACGCTGCTTTTCCTTTGTTAAGAAATACGCTACACGTTCCAGACGTTATCTTATTTACATCAACAGGGCTCACATGTGTTTTCTTGTTTATGTTCAATACGGCGCACGTGTGTTTGTTGTCAAAAAAAGACATCCAAAGACAGGAAACTGAAGTGAGGGTTTTCTTGAGAATTGTTATTAGTGCTCTGTAGAGGCGAAAAGCTTTAATAATAAAAACATTTTTGAACAATTTTTGGGATTGGTTACAATATAGCATAGGAAGAACAACATTAAGTACAAAAATAAGACCACATGCTATGTATAGGCTCCATGAGATTAGTAATATAAACTAAGTTATTCTGTGCTTGCAGGACACACAAGGAGGGGACCCCCACCCCCTCGGGCACTCTCCTCGAGGGCTACCAGGGCCGGCTCTTTGAGTTTGCGGGCTTTGAGGCAAAGTTCCAGGTAAGCTGCACCCGAAACAAAATCCGTGGAGTTTTATAGATGGTTAACTGCATGGTGTAAACACGCGAATTTCTGTGGTTTAATTCATCTTCAAGTTTGCTGTGATGGTTGAATAGAAGGCTGAAGCAAGAAGACGGAAGCGGTCGTTTTAGCTAATTCTTAAAATTCATGCTCGCGCTTTGCATCTGTACATGGAAGCTACGTAGCTAGATAGATGTCCTATGTTTTTGCTGTCTATTTCCTCCCGGTGAATACATTGTTTACTAACGGCATGTATAATCATTTAAAATAATAAGATCATGATTCACAACTATGTAGACGTCTCATTCATATTAAGAGCATCACTCAAATTATGGGCACATTGGGCGCACTCGCTAAACAAATGGTCAGTTATTCTCCTATTTGTTATTTACGACTTACTTTTGAAGTGTCGAACGCATGCGTTGTCATTGAGATAGACGTAATCTTCAACCCTACGACGGATGTGCCCATAATTTGAGTGATACGCATAATATGAATGAGACGTCTAGTTGTAAACTTTCCAAGATGCATATGTGTATTAGTTGTAACTCATGTATTTGCATGTATGATTAATCAATTGTAGGCCTCCATGGACCGCCAGCGGGCATGCTACTATCCCCCTTACAGCTGGGTAGGCGCCTCCCCTGTAATGCCCAGCCTCTCCAGAGAATTCTTAGGCACCCCAAAACAAAGCTGCTCAAGAGAATACGGCAATTCTCCGATGCCCAGCCATTCTAAAGAACAACTGGGATCTCCAAAACCTAGTAGATCTTGTGAATTTCTAAGCTCACCGAAACTTAGCAAATCAAGAGAAGCTATGCCCAGCCTATCCAGAGAATTCTTAGGCACCCCAAAACAAAGCTGCTCAAGAGAATACGTCAATTCTCCAATGCCCAGCCATTCTAAAGAACAACTGGGATCTCCAAAACCTAGTAGATCTTGTGAATTTCTAAGCTCGCCCAAACTCAGCAAATCAAGAGAAGTTATAGGCGAACCAAAACTCTGCCGATCTCGTGAGCTTCTAGCGTCTCCCAAACCTAGTCAATCTAGAGAGCTTCTTGGATTGGAAAAATCTAGTCTATCGAGCCAACTGGGATCCTTCAAATCTTGCCACTCCAGAGAATTGATAAGGTCTAGGGAAGAGCTCAACTTACCACAAGCTGGAGGTAGCTGTGAGTTTTCGCAATCCAAAGAAAAAATGTCTACTGAGCTTGGTAAAGAAAAACCGGAATCTTCTCGGTCAAGAGACAAGCCTGAATCTACTTGTTCTACTGATAATTTTGATTCTGCGCGATCGAAGACTTCTGGAGAATCAGCTCGGAGTAGGTACCAAGAAGCGAGTGTTTCTCCGGTCATGGAATGTTATTTAGACATGTTTCACGTAAGTCCGTCGGGTGAGGTGGTAGAAAAGTTTAGAAAGAAAGGTAATTTAGATCATGAGAGAAGGAATAGTCCGTCACGAAAGAGGCACGGCTCGCCACTGAAGGAAGGTTCGGAGAAGATGGCCAAAGAAGATGCGATCGGGAGTCTGGCGACAACTGTTGTCCCCCAAAAAGCTAAATCAGACGGATTCTTTGCAAATTTCAGAGACAAATTTTGGAGGAAAAGTAAAATTAAAAAAGAGAACGACATTTGGAAAAAAACTGATGGCAAGGAAAAGGATAAGGTATTGTCAACTAGAGAAGAGGGAAGACAAGGAGAGGAAGTTGACAAAGCGGAAATATTAAATGTTTCTTCCGATGACAGTTTGGAGGATGCAGATGAATCACCAGAAATGAATTCACTTATCAGCAGCCTGAAGCAAATGGAAGAAAAGCTTTTGCAGAGTTATCCATCACCGCCCCAAGCACAAGCAGAAGCAAGTGAGAGTGTCACAGCAGAGCCGATGAACGATCTGAATAAAGCAAGTGAGAGTGTGACAGCAGAAGTCACAAGTAACATGCAAGACAAGGTGAACGATTTGAATAAAGCAACAGTAGACGCTGGTACCTGGCAACCATCAGCCAATGGGGGTTTTGTAAAGCAAGTGGAAGATCTGTATTATCCATTAAACAATCTAACTCTCTCCGAAAGTCTTTCAGATGTAGAGAATGATGTTAGATTGCAGTCTTTTACTGATGTGTCTGTGATGAAAGAAGTTCGTTCATACCCAGATGTCATGGAGTCAACCATTGAGTATTTAGACGAAGATCCATATCGTTTTGTTGATGCAGATGAAAACTCTCCGGGTGAAGATGGTATGGGACTGTTTCTGGTCGATGGTGTTGAAGATTCTGCAGGATTGCATGACATGGAGGGAGCAACGGGTTTGACTGAGCATGATGATATGGAAGCAGAAACAGCATTGGATGAAGCAGACGATACTATCACTTGGTCAGAAGAATCGTTTTCTGAAGGTGGTTTTCAAGAGGTGCCCGATGTCGATTTGGACAAAACACCTCAAGAATTCTCCTCTGTTGGGCAAAATGTGGCTTTGGAAGAAACAGCTAGAGAGTTCTCGTCTAATGGGGAAAATTGGGATGTGCCATTGTCTGTAAGAGCGTCAGTGGCACCTCCGTATTCTTCTCCAGAAAGGAGGAGGCGGAGACTGGAGCTACGTCGAGCCAGTGTGAAGAAGTTGGATTTTCGTGGTTTGGATGTTGACATGATGAATGCCAATATGAATAATGCATCGTTCAATGGCAGCAGTGGGTCTAGTGAAGCTTCAAGTGAAGACTTGAAAGAAAGAGCCGTAAACAAGAACAACAACAACAATAAACCAAGGTCATCTCAAGAAGAAGCTATTGAAGAGGAAGTGGCGGGAATTCTGGCCCATGCCGAAGAAAATAGAATGGATTATCTCAACAGCAGCGACAGCACTGATGTGGACCTTCCCAATAACCAGTTCTCGGCCATTAGGTTTGCTGGAGATTTCTGCTTGGAAACGTCCACCTCTGACAATAAGTTACCAGAAACTTCGCTAGTTGATAGCAAGAGCGATTGTTCTGGAAGACATGCATCGGTTTCTTCTTCAGGGGGCAATGTAGTTTTTCCAAATGATGAAACCAAAGGAATAAAAAGACCTGTAGTTGTCCGTGCTGGATAGCGAAGAGCAAAGCTATGAGTTTGAGTGTCAGCAAATCAAAAGTTTGCCAAATGCCCCCCCTTTTGATAAAGATAAACAAACACCAAAGCGCAAGTGTCTCGACTCTGGCTCGCCACCAAAGAATCCGATTGGCTCCCGAAGTGAACCTCTGCTGAACCAGTTCGTGCCTCCGCCCGACCACCCAAGTATGCCACACTCTCCACTAGTACCTCAATCAATTCCAGCGCTAGAATCCGACGAAAACGACGAACAACTTCCCCATCAGTCACAAATGCTGTACGGCTTAGACCTATCAGAAGAAGATGAAACAAACGCACCCCGCCAATCCTCCCTTTCCAACCACCACAACCAAACAGCTGCATACTTTGGCGCTAGGAGCCTGTCGTTTTACCAGCACCCCTCTCCCTGCTACGTTCCCCCTCACCCCACCCCAGCCGTGAGGTCACGACAGGGGTCGTTGGCAGGGACTCCTGCTAGCAGCTGGTCTCCGTACACGTTTGTCTCCCCTGTACCTCCCGGGGTCAGCTCTGCCATCCTGCGGGGCCAGTACGACCGGCTGACAGAGTTCGAGGCATTTGAGCGCAGGCTCAAGGTAGTTTTAGTCTGTAGGAAGGAAGATTTGTCGTCATAAGGCTTTCTTGTTTGTTATGTGTTCCATTTTTAAGTGTTTTCGTTTGCTTTCGTGTTTTTGTTGAACCGAACAATGTTTTATTTCAGGAAGATATGTATCTGTTTGCTTGTTTTAATGCTCTGTACACTTGAAAGGATATTTGATCAAGTCGGCAATTTTATACTGTAAAAAATGTACATACGATGTTGAATGATAATTTGTATATACAACAGCCATTGTACTACTGTTTTATACTTGAATGATAATTATCGGACTTTCAGGTTTTACGTCCTCCGTCAGAAGTACTCATCCCTCACTCATTCATCATGTGAACCAGTTTGTGTGCTCAATTTGGACATATAAAACTTTTTTCCAAATCCCCAATATTCTGATGTACAGGTTGCATTGAAATATTGATCACGTTGATAATTCTTTACCTACAAAGCATGTTCTCATTTTGTATTTTATGTTGTTCTGTCTATGCTATTATTGTATCTAATCTTAAACATTGTTCAAAAATTGTTCCAAAAAAATTTGACCAATTTTTAAACAATGTTTATGATTAGATACAATAATAGCATAGACAGAACAACATAAAATACAAATTGAGACCATATAGGATACATGAGATTAGTAATACAAAGCGTGTTGTGTGTGGTTTTCAGGAGTGCATCTCTCAGTCGGCGGTGCAGACCAAGTTTGCTCAGCACACGGGGAACGGGAAGAGCATCATCGGTGACTGCCGCGGGGTGGTGGAGAGAGTGTGGGACAACGCAGCCAAATACACGTACGTGCCACGCAGGGTATCAGTCATGCAGGGCTGCCAAGTAGTACAGATATGTCGGGTTTATATAGATTTCCGACCCAAAATACCCAAATACTAATTCCACATTCAAAATACAGATCTCCCTATTTTGAGTATTTTTCATTAATAATTACTTTTTATGAAGTAAAAGCACAGGAACTGCATCCCAACATAGATATGTGTGCTTGTGATTGGTGTTAAAAGCCCTGAATGTTAGTTACATTACACCAGAAATACATACATATCAGTTCTGCGCTTATGGATTTCTTTTTACACCCAGTATTTTTCTAGACCGTTTGCCGTTCCGCCACGGAATACCCCTAAAATACTAATTTTGGACATCCTGTGTACAGAAATCGCTATTGAGGGGTTGGCAGTCTTGAATCGTGCAGGACTTAACGCTAGCTAGTGCCCTGGTGTCCTGGGCACACAAAATCTAAGTCAGGGCACATCTCTTACTCCTGTGCCCTGATAGTGGGCACACCATAAAATAGTACTAGCTATTGTATTATAGCCAAACTCGACCATCGTAACTATCCACAATGTTGTATTCCCTATAGTGAAACATGCAATGTATAAATGAAGTTTTTATGTTGAACTACTTTTTGTTTTGATTTTTTGTCATTTTGGTGTCTGCTGTTTAGCTAAAAAAAATTCAGGGCACATAAAAATGAGACCAGGGCACATGGATTTGGACCATCATGTGACCTGGTGGGCATGCGAAAAAAAACAACGTTAGTGTTAAGCCCTGCCATGGTTCATGGGGTTGGTGGACTTACTATAGTTTGGACAGAAATTCGTCATACCAACCTTTTGTTCTATAACTTCCTTCCGTCAAAACTAATTCCAAGTGACAGTTCCATCATTTGGGTGCAGAATTGGCGATGTTATGTCATGGCATAATAACTCAAACGAACGTATACACTGTAAAATAACCAAATATGTGTATATTATTGAGTACTGTTTGCATACTGCAGCAATTTCGTGGTATGTACTAGCTTATACGTCATACGTATGGTGTTGACGTAACTCACGTAGTATTTTCTTAAAAGATCAATGTGCATATGATCACCTACCATGTATGTCTAGGCCCACAGAGTACAAGTTCACTATGTTCTTGAAAACGGCTATTTTAATGTTGTAAATAATAAAGAGCGACTATAATGTATTTTATTTCAAAAGCACGAAAAAGAATAGTTGTAGCTGTAACGAGATGTAAATGCTTATTGTGTTCGATATATGGGTGTGCTGGTGGGTGGCTTTGGGTGCGTGGGTTGGTTAATTCAGGGCCACCGATAAGTACCCGTTCTATCGTCCAAGACAGGTATCTGTGTTGTATGGACGGGTAACAATTTTGAGCTACTTGTCCGATGGACGAGTATTCTCAGTCACCCCAGACATCAGTTTCAATTGAATTTGTTGATTTGGACGTGTAAATCTTCGTGAGGAAGGGTATCAAGGAAGGTTTTTTCCTTATTCGTGGCCCTGTAAATCGGTTGGTTTGTTGTATTGTTTGTTTTATCTGTGGTTTTTCTGCAGGACTCAGTGCTCCACAGAGCTGGATGTGAAACAGGAGCAACTCAGCTTCACCGAGAAACAACTCAACAACGTCACCAACGACATCAAGGACAAAATCCGCTTCATGACCGACGAGGTCGAGAAAAAGGTACACAGCTGTGAAACTAGAAATGTTTGCGCATGATTTAATTTGCGAATTTCGTGGGTAGGTGAAAAACCACTTAAATAGTCAGCAAACATTAAGGTGTCTATGGACAGTTTTCTTTTGGATATTAAATGATTAAATTAAATAGTCACAAAAGTTTATAGATGAAACAAAAAAAAATTTACTAGCCAGTAGATATTCCAGTTTTACAGTATTTTAGTTATATACATTGGTTTTACTATTGGGCCAACTCCTGAAAACAGTTATTGTCAGTTTAGAAAAAGCTCTGCTTATCCAGTCTTGAAACGCGCAGGCAAATCCTGTTTATTGGTCGTGCGCTCTAACCACTGTACTAACGTGTAACCACTATCAAACCTGCAGTAAAAGTTGGTCCAGTGATTAGCCGCCCCGGCATTGGACCATCCATGTTGAAATTAAAACAAAATCAAATCTTGGGGGCCTCACTGCTGTCTAAAATATGTTACAAATGTTAATTCACAACTTATTCATGAATGACATTGCAATGATAATTAGCCATTAGTGGAATTGGTAAACAGGATATGCAATCATGCACAATCTAAACCGCGTTAATAGATTCTAATTAGAGATAGCAATCGCGAAATAAACCGTCGTCCGCGGGAATCTACAATAGTTCTGTTTTGTCCTGTAGGTGTCGTCAGCTCTGACAGAGGAGATCCGCCGTCTGGCCGTTCTGGTGGAAGAGTTTGACGCCCGTTTCCACCCCGACGCCATGATGGTCTCACTCTACAAGAAGGTAAACCACAATATAGGCACACAAAATGTCATTCTGGTGAAATCGAGAAATGAAAAAATGGTTTCTATAAAAAATGGTTCAAAAAATGTTTTATATGAACAATATATGAACATAAAATTTCATTCTGCTGAATCGAAAAAAGTTTCTATGAAAAATTGTTCACTTTTGCCCAAATGTATGTCAAACGTACGTTACGTTAAATGCAATTGCTCATGGCCTAAGCATTGACTTAAAAGGCCACAGGCATTTAGGCTGTCTCTCGTATTCTCTCGTTTCAACACCAGAAGCCTTTAGAGAGAAGCCCACGGTCATCTAGCATGTTTGACTGAAAATCTAAAAGACCATCCGTCTAGAAAGAAGTAAACCCAAGGTTTCTGATAAGATTCATAGGCTGTTAATTTGCTCCAATTTTCACATAAATTAATCAACAGACATTCAGATGGTCTTCTTCAAGAGTATGATATAATATCAATTTTGAGTTTTGCATTTTACTTGAGAGTTGACATTGTGATGTGATTTGCTGTTGGTGCTTATATCTACATGTAGTGTATATAGTCAGTGTTTAATATGAACCATAAAAAAGTATTTATAGTAACTGTAGAGAATGTTAATAAGGTTTTTTGCAAGATGGTTTTAAAAAATGGAGGTGAAAAATACTGAAACATATTGAAAAAAAAATTCTATTTAGATTGTGTTGGATACTATAGTTTGCATAAGAATAACTTGGACAAAGTTAAAAGTTAAAGGAATTATTTTTCTCATGCTAGGTACATGGTCCAGAGTCCAGACAACCACTTCACATGACACATCTTTAACATTCTGTTATATCAATCGCATTTTTCAGAACCAGTGCAGAAACAGTATCAAATAGATGCTGTGAAATTGTCCTTTTAATGATTCATATTCATAGTATCGGTGTATTCACCTCTACGTGTATATATTTACCAAATCAGATAAACATAAAAATCTTTTTAATTTATTAAAATTTCGAGTCCATAGACTCCTCATAATAAAATTTAAAAAATCCGAAATAGCAGTGAATACACTGATACTATGAACTCCTATGCTACATACATAATTAACAGAACTTTTGATTCACATTCAGTTATAGAACATCAGGGTCAGGATTAGCCACTCGTCCGCTCATATTGACCAGTAAAAACTTGTGGAGGGCGAATAGAATGTTTAACCAACTCGTCCTGCTGACGAGTAGCAATTCTGGTCCATTTGTCATACAAATATAAGTCCTGCTGACGAGTAGCACTTTTCAACCTAATCCTGATCCTGGAACATCGATTCAGGCCTCCTTTAAAATTCCAGATGGAATAACAACAACTCTTGCCTGCTGAGGACTGCTAAGGTTCTGCCATGTATAGTGTAAACTACAGGGTGACCACGGACAGGGAAAATCATTTAACCCCCAAATTTTTTTATGGAGTTTTGATAAAAAAAATTAGGGAATTTGAAAATCTTGAATAAATCAGGGAAAAATCAGGGAATTTTTAAGATAAACTTGTAAAATAATTGGGGAATCTAAAAAATATTAAAAAACATACAATACATATTTGGTTTACATTTTTGGTTTATTTTTTTTGTGACATTTTTTTACAAAACAAAAATAAATTTTTTCATATAAAACTTTTTGTATTTTATAAAAAACATCTTTATAAAAGGAACTTAGTATTACACTCAGGGGGAAAACTGATGAAAAATCAGGAATTTCATTTTCAAAATTCTGTGGTCACCCTGAGATTAGTGTAAACTGGCTCAGAAGAACAACACTGCGTGCCTGCTGACTGCGGACTGCCGTGTATAGTGTAAGCTGTCTGTTTTAGGAGTTGCACTTCCACATAGAGGAGAGTCTGTGTCGGAATCTGCACGCTCGCTGCTCTGGCTTCGTGCACCGCGCCCTCGACACCACCAGCTTCTGGCTGCAAGGTACACAATGCCCCCTGCTGCCGGCACCGAGGACCTTATGTGCATGTTACACTGGCAGGTGCAGACCAGCCGTCCCGACCTACCAACTGGTGTTCTGTTTAGGCCTGTAACGATACGCTTGAGCAACGATACAATACACATCACGATACTTTGTTGGTGATACGATACACATCACGATACTTTAAATCAATATATAAAGTCTACACAACAGTCTGTACACGCTGTACGTTACGACTAGTAGCGCAAGAAATCTATACTAAAATAGCGGAGTGCCTTTCGCCATTCAATTGACAACATTTTGTTAGTAACGCAGTTCGCAATACAGCAATACAGCAAAGATGGCGGCGCCCATACTCATGGAAAAAAGCAAAGATTTACCTTGAATTATTGAATTATGCAAATATTTTGCATATAAATTCATTTAACAGTTATATCGTGAAAGTATCGCACCATAGACTATCATATCGATACTTTAATCATGAGTAAATGAATCGTGATTCAGCGATGCATCGGTGTATCGTTGCAGTCCTAGTTCTGTTTTAAAATCAACACAGAAACTATAAACGAAATATTGTTATTTGGTGTAAATATTCTAAAGACTGTTAATTGGGAAGGATCGGTTGGTCTGCACCCTGCTTTGTTCACTATTTGGCTGTATCAGTGCTTTCGACAAAAAGTTCACATTCGGATGCTTCCAAATTCGCTACTGGGCTTCTACAGTTGTTATTAGGAGTAAATGTGAACTTTTTGAATGTTGCAATTCGTTGTGTTGGGCCGTGTTTTGTCAAGATTCATTACGTTTGAAATTGGTGTCTGTAAATTCAAAATTTATAATCTTTGTTCAAATACTCATCAAAAGATATTTCTATGAAATTTAAAAGATCTTTTGGTTATCTTTTTGCAATTGGGAATCTTGACTTTAAAGCTTGCGTGAGGTTGTAGTTTTTTGTGCAGATGCAAAATGTGGTATTTTTGTTCCCCTTGCCATCAAAAAACTCTTGTTAGTTTGGGATTTCCAATAATTTTCTTACCTAATAATTTCAACGTGTCTTCATATAAATCTACCGTGACCTACATGCCCACATCAACATCGTTTTAGCTTCCATGCAACCCATCGTTATTTATATAATTATTAAATGCACAAACGTTGCAACTTTGACTGCTTTACAAGTCAAAATTCAAAGATTGGTCGCAATGGAAGGTAAAAGTCACACTGTATCAGCCATCATTAATTTTGTGTTGTCTTGTTTATTTCAGACATTTTGCAATTGCATGGCATGCATTTTGCTTTCTTAAACCCTTTTTCAGTTGATATTTATATATGTTTTCTATTGCTCATAACACCATGCCATTCATCATCATGATTTCACTGCTGTGTATCAGAATATAGTGCTGTCCTCGACTTCTCAAGGGTTGAAATTCATGCAATCAAAGTTTGCTATGAAGACAGTTGCCAGGTCTTTTAAACGTTTCAATTAGTTATGCTCATTTTGCGCATTGTAAAATTTCGGAAATGCTGCATACAGTAGATGTGGAATTTCTAAAATTATATCCTTTAGAATCTAAACTCGTTGATTCTCAAGGAATCATTATTGAAAATTTAATGATGATTTCAAGGCTCAAAGTGTAACTGTTTCATATGTTTGAAACATGCAATTTGCCGAGGGATCTAAGCCCATGGATTGAAGTATGCTAGATGTGTTATAGATTTGAATACAATCACAGATGAGTATTTTTCCAAGAAAACTATGACTCTTCTATAATAATTTTTTTTCTCTCATTTTACAAAACTACTAGAATAGACAGTAATGGACAAAAAACCTATGAAATTGCTACTGTTTGTTGCTAGCAGTTTGCCATTTAAAACCTATAAAGGTTATTTTTATGCCGGATTAATGTCAACCCTCCTCTGTTTACACTCATATTTGAGTTCTAAACTGTTTTCTTTGGCTTTTGCTCATCTTTAAAATGCAAACTCTTGTGAGTCGGGGGCAGCAAGTGTGTACTTTTGGCAAGAGCGTGTGTCAGTCTTCCATTTAGTCACCTTTCCGCTCGTCCAGACCAGGTAGAAATGGCGAGGACTCGTGCAGAATTCAATTCACTCGTCCTGCGTACGAGTAGCTGCTGAGCCATAACATGTTGGGCAACTTGTCAGGACGAGTAACTTTGTGGGAGGACTAGTATCTTTTTGAAGTTACTAGTCCTGCTAAAGAGCAACTATTGAGGGCTTAACTTCAGAGATTTCATGGGTTTCGTACGCACGATCGATGGCTGATGTGAAAAAAAACCCATTGCAATGAAGTATTTTGTTGGGAAAATGAGTGGGGGGGCACGCTCCCTGGATCTGCCTATGAGCAAGTGTGTGTGTATCTGAGTGGTTGTTGCCCTGACAGGACCTGCATCAGCACGTGGAGCAGTTACTCAGTCTGAGGATCCAGGACCGGTGCTCCACTGCACTCAAAACGACCGTGGAGGCCGCGCAGGCAGAGATGAAAGGTACAGCGCGGAGGCAACAATAAGTTAATGATGGCGTTTGTTTTTCCCAAGTTTGCTTGTGGATGCAATTATATTCTCTCTCTCTCTTTCTGTGGCGAGAAAGCTCCTACCACTGTTCTGACTTAGCTTGACAAGCAGTTTGGGATGATGGTATCATTCTGATCTCAACAATGGGTAGGCCTGTAACGATACGCTTGAGCTGTATGTTACGACTAGTAGCGCAAGAAATCTATACTAAAATAGCAGAGCGCCATTCGCCATTCAATTGACAACATTTTGTTAGTAACGCCATTCGCAATACAGCAAAGATGGCGGCACCCATACTCATGGAAAAAGGCGAAGATTTACCTTGAATTATGCAAATATTTTGCATATAAATTCATTTAACAGTTATATCGTGAAAGTATCACGCCATAGACTATCATATAGATACTTTAATCGTGAGTAAATAAATTGTGATTCAGCGATGCATCGGTGTATCGTTGAAGTCCTAACCTTGGGGTCATGAGTTCGAGTCCCGTCAGGGCCACTTGATGTGGTCAAATGGCTTCAGCTATGTCAGAACAGTGGTAGGAGCTTGCTTGGCATAGAAAAGAGAGAGAGAGGGAGGAATATAATGATGGCAGTGTGTCATACAGTCAGTCACTCCTTTCATTCATTGTGAGAATGGTCTTTAGAAAGGCAATTTATGGTTGTAGATTCATTTCCACGTTCATCCTTATTTTTGCATGTTTTCTGAATGTCAAAATGTCATGACAATTTTAGGATGTCACTGATATTAAGTCTGTTGCAACATGGAGTAATTTGATGTCAAAATGATGAGAGCTTATAGAAAAAAACGTGATACATAAAAAGTGAGAAAAAATGTAGTGAGAATATTGGTAATATATGCACATATTGATACCAATTTTTGTGAAACATATCTGATATTTGGTTGCAATTTCAATCCTAATAGACTTGTTTATATTGAACAAATCTCAGTGAAATATAGAATAACAATTGCCACGTACTACAATACGTAACATGTATGTATATAATTCAATACAAAACAGTTAATGAAAATTCAATCATGAAAAGAAACTTTGCAAACAGAACAGTTTGTTATTAATAGACCTGATAGTTCTAATGGTTTAATAAGAAAAAATATCTTTGGTTTTAAGAAAAGATAATCGACTGTAAATAATTGTCTAATTCAAAATATAATAGATAGTAATTTTTTCATCTGCATTATACAGAAGGTGGAATGATTTGCGATATTTGTGATGTATTTTGTCATCATTTATTTTGATTACGATGGACTGTAAGTCTGAATTAATTAAATAAATAGATAAAACAAATGCCTCCATCTTCTGTCCGCAGAGATAATGAAAATTCAATCATGAAAACAAACTTTGCAAACCATTAAAACAGAAGAATTTATGAAGTCATAAAGGTACGAAATTATGTTAAAAATTTTATTTTTCACTTGATAAAGCATTGAAGATGCAAAAATTTGCAATTTCAATAAATTTTAGTACCTTTTGGACTTCATAATTTGCTCTGTTTTAATATAATATGGTACGAGCAGCTCCAAGAACTTTTTATATTTGCAAACCATTCCTCCATCCTCTGTCGACAGACTGCAAGAACCTGTGTGCAGACTTCCAGGAGGACATTCAGTTCCGCTTCTCACTCGGGATCACCTCCCTCATGAACAGGTCAGTAGGGAAGGCCTCGTAATACCAGGGTCAGGATTAGGTGGAACATTGCTGAAAAATGGGTTCGTCAACAGCGTATTTTTAACCCGAGGTAGGGGCCACTTTTTTCGTCCTGCAAGAACCTGTGTGCAGACTTCCAGGAGGACATTCAGTTCCGCTTCTCACTCGGCATCACCTCCCTCATGAACAGGTCAGAGGGAAGTTTTAGTGGTCGGGGGAGGTAGATTTGTAATAATATAACAGATTTTTGGGGAAGAAAAAACAGAGATTGGGAAGAAAAAAACGTACAATGGGGGAATCCCCGCTTCAAATTTAAAGTTATGGGGGATTTTTTAAAACTATCTGCAAATTATTGATGAGGAGGGAAAACACTATGCGCGGGAATGGCTCATTAGCAGGTGAGATGTTATAGGGTGAAAATATGTGACAGTAGGTAGAATAGGCAGATGGTTGAAGGATGGAGTGTGGGATGGAAGCAGAGGTAATTGATTGGTATATTAAAATATGTTTGTTTGTGATGAAGACATGTCTCTCAAAGCAAGGAGTGGTGGAAGTTTATGATATATTTTGGTATAGAAATGGTTAACATTAGAATTAGCATTGATATTTGGTTTTATGTGATACTATATTTTTTGGAAGTATTATTATTTTGAAAAGGATACTTTGGTATTGAAACATGTTAAAAGAATAAAAAGTTGGACCAATAGGTATTTTTGCATTTTAAGAACGCTTTAGACCACATTAGAAGATAAGGCAGCAAAAATAGAACAAAGAGTAGAATTAAATAGGTAGATTCATAGTCAACAAGTATCACTAATTTTGTGCTAAATCCATTTAAACTTACTATAATTGTCTTAATATTTTCGGACATTTTCAATGTCCATCGTCACCACCTGGCAGGTGGCAGGGACATTGGTGAAAATATTAAGACAATTATAGTAAGTTTAAATGGATTTAGCACAAAATTAGTGATACTTGTTGATATAAAAAAGAAATCCAATGAATCTCTTTACAAATTTAGATTCATAGTAATATTATATACACCATTCTCTACTGTTAATATCATTTAAAACATGACGTTTCGCCATGGTAATTACATGGCTTCTTCGGATGTTGCGCTCCAACCTCATTCTCACAGTGCAACATCCGAAAAAGCCATGTAGTTACCGTGGCGAAACGTCATGTTTCATCAATATAAACAGTAAGGAATGGTGTATATTATTATTAGGTGAGATATTGATAGATGGCATTTGTTATGATTGATTCTTTTTGGCTTTGAGTACAAATTAATGTACAAAACAACTATTATATCACTCTTAGTCAATGATACGTGTTTGTGAACTAAGCAACAAAAATGATTTCTTGCTTTTTAGAGAGAGGGATACATAGAAAAGTGACTATGGTAACAAATATTTAACGGGAGAATGTGTATTTTATGTTTTGCAGGTTCCTTGGGAGAAAAGGGACACAAGCCGCGTTATCTGGCTTCCCTGACACGGTAAGTCGTGTTTGTAAAAAGCTCGAAGACAAAAATTATGATATAATCATTCCGTTATGTAATTTATTGACATCCTATTTTGATTTGTATCATGATATTATGTACAAAGTATGCAATTCATTGAAAAAATACATCTGTTGTTGATAGAAATATACCTGCTGAAAAGCAAGTGTGTGAGAGAGAGAAGTTTGAATCATTGAAAAAAGAACATCAAATCCATAAAAAAATAAAATAAATAAATAAATAAAAAAAATTAAAAAATTAAAAAAAAAATCCATGCTAGCCTTGATCACCCTCAGGTTCCGCGTCCTCTGTCTTCGGTGCCACAGACGCCGAGTAACGAGGCTAACCCGGAGTTCCAGGACGACCAGAACCAGATGCTGCTCTCGATCCTCGCAAACTTCACAAACATGTACTCTCGATCGAGCGTCGGCGCGCTGGCAATAACAGGACTGGTGCGTACAAAATTACAGAGGCGGAATATACCCTACCCCATTCTCAAGTCAAAATCCAGGGCCATTCTCACTAATTTTCTAACCATTCTCATTTCACAGTTTCACAATTTCTCAAAATTCTCAAAGAAAATTGGACCCCCATTCTCATTTCTCATAAAAAAATCAAGGGCCATTCTCACATCTCAAAATACGTATATTTCCCCCTCATTACACAAATGTGTGTATTGTTTGGCTTTTTGCAGCTGTAGGATTTGTGTGAAAGTTTGTAGACAAACCTATGCTTATATACATATTCACGGAGTATAAACCAAGTGTTGGTGAATACCATGAACTGATTGTTAAATGTCAAGGTTCACTAATTACTTATGCCATTGTATGTTAGTTATTTCTTCCTGTCATTTTATTCCTCATTCTCGACATTGCAAGATCCTAAACTGGCAGGTAAAGTTCCGATTTGTATTTGAATTTATATATTCTAAATTCCTTTAATAATTGATGTTCTGAATTATGTTTTTAGTTTTTTTTTTCATGATCAGTATATTGTCGGGGAAATTTGAAAATTGGTCAGTGAATAATCTAATTTCAAAGTCAAGGAAAAGTCAGGGAATTTTAGGTCATCTTTCTTGTGGCAACCCTGCAGAGGCGTCTGTATGGACAGCTTATGCTGTAGTATAAAACTTAGACATGTATCTTATAACATAGCTTAGGGCTTTTTACTTGGACAATTCCAATTCTCATATTCTCAAGAAAACCTTCACTTCTGATTCCTGTTTACAGTGAAAACGAACGCATGTGTGCCGTTTTGACTTTCACAAATACCATGCAAATGTTAAAACAGCAAATACGTCGAAAGTTTGAACTTCACATGTTTGTTTATAAGGGGGGGGGGTCGGCCATTTGGTGTAACCAACTTTGAAAAATTCAGTGACCCCCCATTTCTGAGAATGAAAAACTGAGTGACCCCCCTTGAAAAGTTATAAATTGAGTGTCCCCCCCCCCCCCCCACACACACCTAATTGCAAAATAAAAGTGTACTCTACAACAGTGGAACCATACATATTTTGTTGATTGAATGTTATGCAAAGTAGTTGAATAGGCTCCTGATCAAACTTGAAGCATGTATTCTTGCATTAAAAAGAATAAATTGGTTTTGGTATGAAACATACATATTGGTTTGTTATTCCTGTTGAAATACTTGCAGTTTTCTCAATTCGCGCCAAAAGTGCGTAAAATCTCAATGTGTCTCTGACATAAAATTGAGTGACCCCTCCTTTTGTAACATTTAAAATTGAATGACAACCCCTTGGACGCTATGTAAAACTCAGCAACCCCCAACCAAATGGCCGACCCCCTCTGGGAAGTAATTTATGTGTGCTCCCTTACTATGAATTGTCCAAGTTGGTAACATTCCCCTGTATGGTAACTTGGGTGTCTGCTGACAGATTGCGAAGGCTGCGGGTTGGCGAGTGCTCGCCGTGCTGGGCTCAGTCTACGGCCTGCTCTATGTGTATGAGCGACTCACCTGGACGAACAAGGTCAGTAACGCACTCAAACGTCAACACGTTTCTTCACGAGACTTGCTGGAGATAAAAAAAATTCTGAAAATGTGCTCTTAGTATAAAAGTACATTCATTTCCCTTTTAAAAAATGTATAACACTTTAGGGGTTTCGGGAATAGAATTTGGTTTATGGACCATACAAAAGATCATGTATACAATTTCGGTACAGGCAAAATTAACATGGACTGAATTTTTTATTGTCTTTTGTATGATTTTTTGTATGGTCCATAAACCAAATTCTATGCCCGAAACCTCTAAATTGTTATACATTTTTAAAAAGGGAAATGAATGTACTTTTATACTAAAATAAAAAACAAGAACATTTTGAGAATTTTTTTTCCTCCAAATTCTTTTATCTCCAGCAAGTCTCCTTCAATCACAACACTGAATTTACCTTATTATTTACAGTTTCCAATAAATAACTATGTCCATCTTCAGAATCTCAGATTCTGAATATAATTTGTTAGACAGCTGAACGGAATCCGTGAATGAACGTTAATTCCGATAATGTGATTTTAAAGACTTTTATCATTCCAATAGCATCAAAATTTTTGCATAATGGAATGTATTTGACAACAACATCAACGTATATATCTTCAGTATATCAATGTGAAATGTTTCAAACCACATTATCGGAATAACGTTCATTCACGGTTTTCCGTATATCCGTAAATATCAATAGTAGAGTTACTCCTAAGTAAATAGTTAAAAACCAATATAAAAAATAAGAACAGTAGTCATATGTTTAGAGAATGTGATGTTGTGAAGCATATTTATAAATTGCCATTCCATATAAGTTCCGCTGTATATAATATAATATATTGCTATGATTAGGGCTCTGTAGAGCTGAAAAGCTTAAATAAAACCTTTTTAGAACATATTTTGACCAATTTTATGTGTTTGGAGATTATTATTTGATCGCATAGACAGAACAACAGAATACAAAATGGTTTTCCGTTCGTTTGCCTACTAAACTTTGATATGTACTGTGATATTTTATTGTGCATTTTATGTGACATAAACTGATACACCACCCTGCTACTGTCTGCAGGCGAAGGAGGAGCGGCGTTCAAGCGTCAGTACGTGGCCTACGCCACCAGCAAACTGCGTCTCGTCATCGACCTCACCAGCTCCAACTGCTCACACCAAGTCCAGCAGTGAGTACAGTGCACCCGCCCCCTAATTATAAATTTTAATAATTTATCTTTAGAAAATAAACTGAAAATTTATGTTTGAAAATTGCACTCGTAATAATGTAAAATACGTTGTAAATTGTTTCAATAGAAGAAAGGAGGTTATATTTTCAAAATAATGACGTATATAATCGCACCAAATATATGTAAATTTAATAGGTGACTCTATAAGCCCATAGGGCTGGGCCATATTGTATAGTAATCATATATTATATTAATGTTTATGTTACTGTATATTTATGTAAATGGCATTGTCACTGTAATAAACTATTAAAACTAAAAACTATAAGCTCAATAACTTGCCAAGAAAAACGTCTAGAACTACACTTCTTTCTCTATTAGAAAGAGAAACCTTTTCCATGTGGTTCCAAGATGTTTTTATAAACATTGACTTTTATTTTGTGCTTCCTCTGTTTTGATTCAAATGCCTTCTTTTTATATCATGCACGAAAAGCCCTGGGGGGGGAGGGCAGGGGGTGGGGGCCATGCGCACCAATTTAAAAAAAAAAATTGAGAACCCCCTTATCAAAACTTCGCATCAGCAGGTCTTTTAGCAGGGCTGCCCCCCCCCCCCCCATCCTTCCCCTGGATACTAGGGAGTTGGGCACGAGAAAAAAAAGTTAGTGTTAAGCCCTGATATATATATGCATGTAATAGAAGCCAATAGAAGTTTACATTCTGTGTTTGTCTGCAGGGAGCTGTCTGGGACGTTTGCACGTCTCTGTCGTCTCGTGGACAACACCAAGTCAGAGCTGGAGACCGACATCGATGGGCTGCGGGAAGAGCTCAGTAAGCTGGAGAAGATAACAGCGCGCGCAAAGGTCCTCAAGTGAGTGCAGACACCAGACAGCGGCGGTTTCATGTATAGAATAATATGTTTGATTGTCTATTCTTACCACTGAAGTAAACCTCTTTTAAAGTGTTTTAAATTTCAAAAAAAAAGTGCAGACACCAGACAGCGATTTCAATAAAAATAGTATCATGTATAGAATAGAATAGAAACGTTGATTTTGGATTAAATTCCATAGAAAAGACATAAAATATACATAATATACATAAATAAATAGTAAAGAAATAAAACTGTGCATAAAATCACAAACATATCACAGAATGTACAGTTGTTTTTTCCATTCTAGGTATAATAATGAATTTGGGTACTGCCAGCAGTCAAGTAGAGTCTGAATTAAAACGTTATTACACTTTTCAATTCTATTTTTAAAATTCAAAATGTACTTCCTAATATTAACATCAAAAGCTCTAATATTGTTCAACAACATATTATGTGATATAGAGGCTCTTCTATTTAAATTAAACAACATTCTAAAAATTCTGTTAAAAGATGTCTTAAGTTTTCTGTATTTACTCCATAGATGGGCACAATACATATTAGAACAATAGGTCTTAAAAAGTAAACTTTTTACCTCATTACTACAGTGTCTAAAACATTTTACGTTTTTACGTTACGGTTTTCACGGCTTGATCACTCACACTGCCTATACAAGTCATTGTTCATAACTACTTGTATATAGCTTTTATGTGGAAAAATAATTTTTGGTTAGATTTATGTCAAAGACAAAATCGATACTCGGTTTCATCTGACTTATATAGCGAGATTGCACGTTTGACGTTTGAATTCCCCGCTGGACATTTTGGCAGTGGGCCTTCTGATTGGTCAGATTCTGATCGTAAGTTCCACAGAATTGTATATGGTATATCACGGCTATATACTGCGTATATAGACATGAGATATGACGATGACACCAGATCATTGATAAAGCTTACAAATCCTCATCACTGCCATCAGGATTACCTTCTGATTTCTAACATAGTGTTATTGACTTAATGAATATATGCTTGATATTTTTACTTTTGTGAAACATATACAGTACACCCTTCCCTCGTTTAATCAAATGTCAATAATCTGAATAATTCCATTAACCGATCACACGGCATTCATTACGTGCTAATGTCGTTTGATTAACCGCAGTAACCACGCTGTTACCAAGCTATAAACAGAAACATGTGTTTTAATTAATATTATCGTGAAACATGGCTGTATGTCTTATGCATATGGCCGTAAAATGATATTTCATCGAATTATCCTCATAGGAATATTGGTTTATGACATACAATTTCAACCCAAAGTGATGGATGAGGTGTTCTACAAGGTATTTCGTGAATATCTTCTTTTATCGTCCATAGTCACTCGTGGTTGCATACATTCAATAACGTGTGGTTTCTTACATTTGCCCACCCTTCCCCCTCGCTCATCCGGATATATTGACTTTCCGAATGTCCATCCACCTTCCCAACGTCTCCGCTTAAACGAGGTTGTACTGTATTAAAGAGTATCTCGACGTATGAATCTTCATGTCACAAACATGTATTATCTTTGTTGATCTAAATGATTGTTTTCTTTCTCCGTAGGAACAAAGCTGGCTATTTGGACACTGAGCTGAACACATTCATACATGAATACCTAAAACCAGAAAGTCAGTTGTGATGAGATCTACACAGTACACATAGGGACTCCAACTACACAGAACTGCGAAGATGCACTCTACAAAGTTTAAGCCCTTGTTAGCGACAATGTTGAAATAGGGGCTATTAAAGGTTAGCTGTGGGGTATTAAAAGTTAGCTGTAATGCGAACTAGCTTGTGTGTGTGTGATGACTTCAAGGATTGAAGTGCTAAAGCCATGAGCTTTATTCTGCATGTGAAATTGTTAGTCGAACAAGTAAAAAAGTTTTCTTCTGAAGGACCCCATGTGGAAGAGGAAATGAGAGTAGGCAAATTGAACAGTGTGATGGTTTGTGGTATGGCCTGTTTGAATAAATGATAGTAAAGTATATTCAATATAGTCGTACAGTTTGATATCACTTACAGTTGATGTGTGTCATATTAGTGGATTTATTTCTGTACAAATCTTAAATACTTACATTTTAATGTCCTTATGAATTTCTCATTGTGTCTTAAATGTAGTTACATGTACCTTTTCATGTATTGAAAACTAAGACGCATAGGAAAAAAATGTTTAATAATTTAATAGTTACAAAAGAAAAAGCAAATAATTCAATAATATATTCACAGTATAGATGTAGACATATGACTTTTACATCAATAAATACCAATTCCAAAAATTACAGCTTGTCTGTATGATGGTGACAGCAAATTCATGTATGAACGCAATTTTCGTTAGTGTTTGTAATCATTTTACAATCAAACATCATAGAACATGTGATTTTCGTATTGGATTCTGCTGGTTAGTCTATGGATATTTTTCTAGTTTTGAATTTTGCTTATAGAAATTCTGAAATCTTTACAAAAAATATTTAGACATCTGATATATGCTGTAGAAAAGCTCTCACCATTTCGGTAGAAAATGCAGGAATGGAAATATTACTTAAGATGTTTATGGATCTGAAAATATCTCCCATCAATACATAATTATGAAATTAGATGTATTAAAGTATATTTTGGATATTGCAATTATGAGAACGTCTTGATAAACAAATATGGAACTATAAGTAAATTTATTTTAGATGTTAAGGTTATGAAAAATTCGATTGGGTTTTGAAATTTTATGATATTTGTTGCATTCCATAAATGATATGTCATGTTGAAAGAGATATACATAAATTATATGTAGGCATACTTGCAAGCATCTTTATAAGATTTTACTAAATATATTAATCATACAATTATGATGATAGTTGTTGTTCAAGAAAAAACTGAAAAATATACCTAATTTTTCAAATACTTTTCAAATAGTTGTGCAATTTTAACAATATTCATATGAATATGAACATGGTTAAAGCTTTTTCTTTTATTCAAGATGTAAATATTTATGAGTTAACAACCGACTTAAAGTATAACATCTGTGTTAATATAACTTCTGTATAATTTATTATAAATGAATTCTCAATATGAGTGCCTATGTGATTTGTCATTAACGACATTTGTTAATAATTGTACAGAGAATGGCCCTAACATATAATTGTATTTTAAAGCTATGTAAATTCTCATTACATTTGCATTTATTGAAGACAATTTTGTATCTTGTGCTTTCTATCACTTGATAAATCTAACAACAATGAAATTTGTGAGCAATTAAGTTTATTATGTTGGTGCTTTTTTGGTAAAATTAATTAGATTTCAAATTAGTTGGATATAGAATATTGTAATACTTGTGTTTAAAAGTATGGTATGAATTATTTGCAGTATTTGCTGGCATTTTTATAGAAGACATTAAATTATACTA
>JAGTTF010005900.1:9183-24732 GCA_019095985.1 Streblospio benedicti
GGGTGCGGCAGCCGCCAACAAGGGTAGCGCGGACCCCCAAAAAGACAAAAGAAATCGCGGAAAAGGTTTTTTCTTGGATCCCGACAACCAGAATCAGCGGGATTTTGGGGGACCCAAAGGGGGGGCAAGAGGAAAGCGAACAAGCAGGGATGATGGGGCCGAGAAGGGCTTACCTGTTCGCCATCCTTTCCGGAAAAAATTTGGGGCAGCAAAGGGGAGAAGGGACGATTAGCCCCCTTAGAGGATGCTGAAAGGCTTGGGGCCACAGGAGAGTTTGGGAGCTGTGGGGGCCCGCCCCAAGAAGTCAAAACCCCCCAGGTTAAGTGGAGACTGGGAACGGGACGAGCCGGGTTTGACACGGTGTGGGGAAAAAAAGGGGTCATGACTCGGGGAAAAAAAATGTCCCGCAAGGCCTAGCGACAGCGCCCCCGGAGACAAGGGGCCCCCTTGCCACTGGGACGCCCAGGATGCTACCCCTTGGGGGCCCAAGGGGGAAGGGTCTTTTTCGGGGCCCTTTTTGTAATGTGGAACCGGGAGAGCAGACCAACTGGGGGGGGAAAATGGTGTCAGCCAGGGGAAGGCCAGGATACCTTTTTGGGGCCTGGAGCAAAACCCCTTTTGGGATTTTCCTTTAAGAAAACCAGGCAGATATCCCCGGATTGGAAGAGAAGGGCCCCCATGCCCTGAAGGTGGGGCAAAAAAAGTGGACTTCGTACTAAAGGGCCCCCTCCTGGTGGAGACACGGACTGGACAGAAAAGCCAATTTTACCGAACAAAGGGGGTTCGGGCCCCACTGGCAACCCCGAAGATTTGTGGACAAAATTTGGGAAGAGACCCCTGGACCCAACCGGTGGGAAAGCGAGTAAGGGCTTGGGTAATGTGCGAGGGCCTTAAAAAACCCCGAGGTGCCCAAGGGCCAAAGCAGGGGAAGCGACCCCGAACGTGTCGTTTTTCCATTCCCCTAGCAGCGGGCAGTGGGGTCCCGTAAAACCCACCCATCAAGAAAACCGAAGAACCCTAAAAGGAGAGAATGGCAAGATCCCAGCCCGACCCTTTGGCCACTCAAAGGGGGTTGTAGCAAGGCGGAGGCTAGGGACACCGAAGAGAAGCAGTTGGGGGGGTTGCGCGATCTAATGTGAGAGACAATAGCCCCGGGGGCCTCACCCAGCAGTTCAGCCAAAACGGGGGTATGGAATGGGAGAGCCGCCGGGCCAAGGGGCAACAGCGATGGGAGCAGAGAAGCAAAGGGGGAAAAGCCCCCAAGGTAGACGCAATGCCCAACCCTTTCAGGCACTACAAATAATCCCCATTCGAGATGCAAAAAAAGCAAATCGGGGAACGCAAGGTCGGGGAGCACAAGAGCCACACGAAACGAAAGTCGGACGGGATGCCCGGCGGCGGGCCCGGGATAGCAAATCCGAAGTAGCGAGGGGCCCTACGATTCCACCTCAGGGGTGTTCAAGGACGGGATCAAGAACCTGCAGAAGTTTAACAACCCCGGGATTTTTACTAAATTTTTGACTGGATTTCCCCCAGCATCTGGTGGAGATCCGGGCATGACAACATCAAGGGGGGGGTGTGGGGGTTTGGGTTTGGATCAGTCGGCTGACTAGTAAAGAGCAGAGCGCTGCTGTTTGCCCGGGAGGAGAGGACCACGGGGTTACCCTCGTGTGGGCCTAAAACTTCTACTTCCTTTGGAAGGGGGAGATGCGCAGGGCAGAGGAGGAACTTCTCACGAAAGAAAAGGCAACAAAGAGTCAGTGCGAGATTTCATTTCGAGCTTATTTTCCCCGGTGGGGAAGGCGTTTTGGTCAGGAAATCCAGAAGCTTGAAGCAGCTGTTATGAAACGGATTGAGCGGGGCCCGGGCCCCGTTTCCCCCTTTTTGGGGACTTTCGGGGACCGTTCAACCCATGGGGCTGACGGTCCTGATGCAGGAGTTAGTACGGGGGGAAATTTGGGATGACCCCTGGAAAAGTACCAAACCTAATCACGCAGGAGAAGGAAAAGGAGAATGCTGCGAAACCAAAGAACCCTCCTACAGCAATCGCTCCGGGTTGCGGGAGGCCCCGGGTCAACAAATTTCTGCCGCGGGCCTCTGGGAAAGGGGTAAATGTGGCGAACCAGAAGTCAGGGGGGGCAAAGAAGCCCCAAAGGCCCCGGAGGGGCGGTCGTGGAGGCGGAAAACCCGGGAGCGGCCAAAAAAGGAGCAGGAGTCTGGTCAAGGTCGGGGGCGGGGGAGCAGAAATCAGATGGTAGCTGTTGGGAAATGTGGTCAGACGGATCACTACCGCCCAGTGCCCAAAGGTAATGAAAGAAGATCTCATTTGGGGGAGAATGCAGAAAGGGGGAGGAATCGCTGCTCCATACCGAGGCGGGGGAAAATGGTTACCGACCCAAAACAGATGCGAAGTTTACCAAGGGAATTTGGGGAAAGGGTTTGGCAACCCGGGTGCTTAGCCGGGCCGGAAAAAGAGTGAGCAGGGGGAAAATTTGGGGCCCCGAATTCCCCCGGGTGGTTTGGATCAAGGGGAAGCGAGATGAGGATTCCCACAGATGGTGTGTTGCAGCTTTCCAAGTGATTTTCTGGGAGATGGGCCGAGACGCCTTTCCCCGGACATGCAGGGCCAAAGAGGCTGCCCCCCGGGCAGAGGGGCCCGAAGAAGAAGGGGGGCCCATGTGCTGAGTCAGGACACTTTCGAGACACCAGGTGGCTTAGTCAGTGGTCGGAGGGACAAGGGGCCTGGGGGGGACCCCCCCCAAAGGGGAAGGGACTGGGGAGACTGGCCACCCGCAGGGTGTTGGGCCCCTTTTTGGGGCCGTCAACTGAGAACTTTTTTCTTCCAGGGAGGCCGCCTGGGCCAAAAAACCCTTGGTGGGGTCCCACTTCGGGTGGGGGGGGAATTTCGGGCCTGGAGGACATTATTGGACGCCTGGGCACGCAGGGCCGGGGTGGGGTGCGGGGGCTGGGGAGCGCGTTCCCCTTGAGGTGCCTGTGCGCGACGGGGATTGGGGCCCGCATTCAAAAGCAGTCGAGGTTTGGGGAATGAGCGAAGAAGTAGTCACAGAAAGGGCCAGGGGTTTAACACCGGGCGGGGGCTGGGGCCCAGCATAGGCATTGGGTTAAAACCGGGGGGGGAGCTGTAAACTTCCTCTGCCTGGGGGTGAGGAACTGGGCCGGGCCCCACTCCTGGAAACGACGGGGCCGGGGTTTGGGGGGGGGACCCTTATGTAAAAAAAAATGTAAATGTGGTTGTTTATAGTCACAACCCCTGTTATCGTGTTTTTAGCAAATTTTTTCATATTTACACCAGGTCATTGGCATCCTTTTTACACTATATCCTTCTCAACCCCCGGGGGAAAAAGCACATCAAAACAAACACATTGCTACCTAGCTTTGACGGTTTAAACACCACATTAACGGCACCCCTGGACCTGTACCTATTTAACGTAGGTGCCACAAGCAGGGGTGCAACCTGTTAGAGGTAGGTTTGCCCAACCCCCTACCAAAACCCGACCCACTGGGAAACAAACCCGCGACCTTTTTACGAGTCCAACCTTTTATTCGGGGCCCCGGAAGACTTTTCATATGCCGCTTTCTCATCCACAGTCCATCACCATTGGGATTCCAGGGGGCTGGGGGAACCCCCAAAATTGCCGCAATTTTTTCCCTCTACCCGGGAGGGAGGATGGCTTTGGGGAAGCCTCAGGACACGCAGAGCCCGAAGAGGAGGCTGGGCCCCGGACAGAGGGCCAGAAGAAAGGCGCCCCGGGGTCCTCAGGAGCTGGGGGAAAGGGGAGATGGAATACCAATGCCAGGAGGTGGAACCCGGTTCCAAAAGTACATAGAATCCCGGTCCTTTTTGGAGCCCCCACTGCATGCAGAGTCATCGTTGAACGGGGCGGGAAAAACCCTTAGGGGGTTTGTATCGATACCTTAAACCTTCAGTTTGTTGGCCGGCGGCTATACGAGGAGTTGCAGAGCATCTCCCCGTTGCAGCCTCCCCCCAAAGGTTTATTTGAGCGGGCCTAAAAGCCAAGGGGAGGGCCCAAAAGTTCGGCCTCGGGATGGTCTCCCCACCACCCGGATCCTAGGGGGCCTTTTGGGAGGGGCTAGACTTGTTGCTGGGAATGGATTGGTTGACAATTATGGGGGGAAATGACAAAAGTTACCAAGAGGGGCCAAGGGAAATTTTGCAGTATTTTTGTACGGTCAATTTTTAGCAGTAAGGGAAAGGGACCTGGCAGGGGCCCATGTGTCACATCAGAGCCCGGGCAGTCAGGTGGGGCAAAGGTGCTAGTGGGGGGAAAACCCCAAATTTTGGGGGAGAGCTGTTCGGAAACCCAATACGGGAGGTGATCAGAGATGATGGTTTCTCCCCCTCACCCGGGAGAACCAGAGTAGGGTTTTTTGGGAAAATCCAAAAAGGGGGATGATTGGGGCCCAAAAGACCCCACGGGACCCCCCAATAAAGGGGGAAAAGCCGCGGGCGGGGACAACGCAACGGGCTTTGGGCGGAGGGAGAGCCCCCTTGTTGAGAATATGGGGGATTCCTACGCGGGTTGCAATTTAAAAATTAAAAGGGAACCAGACAGGGAAATGGAGGGAAACCAGTCAAAACCCGACCGGGAAGAAGAGGAGATGAGTCGCCCGGTTTAAGGGGGACTGTAAAGTAAAACTTGGGGCTGAAGAAAGGGTTTCCCCGGTTGGTTGTCAACTGAGCCCCCACCCCAGGGGGGGGTCCGGCGTGTACCAAAATATTTTCGCTGTATGTTCCGGCGGAAGGAAGTTGATGGCAGACGAGGTTTCCAAGTTGGAAGCCCTGGGGGGAGGGAAAGGCCAGGATTTTTTTCCCTGACCCCGGGACGGAAGTCCATATACGGATTGATCTCCCCATAAAATAGATACAGGGGGAAATGGAACCCAAATAAGCAGAATTATTATGGGCCGAAAAGATGAAAGAGTGAGAATATGCCGACGCAGAGCGGGAGAAGATGTTGGCGAGGAGGTTTCCTTCCTTCAAGTCCCGGGGGGTCTCCTGTCTTTGTTGATGAGAAAAAAAGTGGGGTAAAACCTGGGGTTCCCTTTTCCAACAGTTAATGAAGGGGACAAAAAAAGATGTTTTTTCCCCCGCCGCTGATTGACGAGTTTTTGGGACCCCCCTTAGAGGCCCCCGGGTTCCAGCACGGGACCTGTAGGGGTACTGGCAGGTCGCCAAGGGTCCTGGGGATGCAGAGAAGACCGAGTTTGTAACAAAAGTGGTCTGTTCGAGTGGCAAGGATGCCCTTTGGGGAAAAGGGGTTCCCAACCCTTTTGGGCCCCCCTCATGGGGATGGTGCTGGCTGATATTGTATGGAGTCAGTCTTTGTACTGAAACGACATCCTGGCCTTTGGGGGGGACTTTGACGCCCCCAGCTTGAACCTTTAACCGGGTTTTTAGCCGACTGCCCAAAAACCAATTTTGGAAGGGTGAAGGGGAAAAAGTGTCAGCTGTTGGCTACCAGTGTGGAATATCCAGGACACGAGGTGGGGCCAGGACGGGGTCCGACCCAGCAGGAGTAAAGTGGGGACGCATGACCGCAGAGTATAAATTCCCCTATAGTATAAGTTGCACTGGACTAGGTTAATATCCCAGTTTCACACACCTTGATAGTGCTTTGTTGTTGTCCTTTACTATGGCCACTATAGGATTACAAACCAGTACTCTCTTGTACTGGATTGAGCCGATTAGCGGCAGTTCTCTCTATGGACGCTGGTACAGCAGCACATAGGGCTGGCAACCTATTCCAGAAGGGAATAGGCCCTCTTTACTTGTTCTTACCAAGGTTGGCCGGTGGCCCTCCTCCCTCACCGTCGTGGACTTGGTCTACCATGGTTGTGCGTAGGGGACGCCCGTGGCACAGCGTGTCAGCACCGGTGCGAAGTTCTCCCCGTGTGGAAGCCTCTCGTGAAACCCAGGTAATACACCCCATGACCCAGGGACCGACCGGTGGTCCAGGTACGTGGTGCATGTGTAGGTTTAGGAAACACAACGAGGAGTAGTCAGGAAGAGGGACGTCTGCTGCGCAGCTGGGGGTGCGCAGGCTGTGAGGCCACACATGCACCCCAGGTGAGTGTCACTGCTACGGTGGGTTGACACACTAGTTCTAGTAGTACAAGTTACTTTGTTTGCAGATTTGGTGCCGTGATCAGGATCTCACGTGAGTACGTGCTTGGAACGTGGCGGTTGGACAAACTCCTTGTTCGGATGCAACACCCGGAGATCCTATGATGACCGAGACTCCAGAGCAGCAGAAGCCCCCCGAGGCACAGGCAGATGGGGGAGCAGTCCTGTCGGCAGCCCAGCAGATAGTGAGCAGAGTGGTGTCCAGCACCACGAGATCGATGCAGTGGTTGGCAGAGAAGTTCTCTGCCTCGCCGGGTGGGAGATCGCGGCGAGACGTCCCTTACCGCGACGAGGACGACGCAAGCAAGAAAGAGCGCTACAGCATGAGCCCCCGCAGTGCGAGAGTGTCGAAAGCGACCAGTTTGCGCGAACTACGAAGCGGGCAGGATGCAGAAGAAGAGCAGACCGACCATCGGGTTCGCATGACAACACGGAGCAGCTCCCTCGTGACCCTAGAGTTGATGGGGATGACTGGCGGGGTGCGGTCGGTGCCTCAAGAACTGCCATCCTTGCCACCACCTCCATCAGAAGGGGCCGCAGAGGAGACCAACACTGCCGCGGGTGGCGCCGTACCGCATGGTGCGAGCGTGCAGCCGCTCAACAACGTGTTAGTAGCGACCACTGAGGACGACAAAGAACAGTCGCGGTGCGACGAAGCTGTCTGATGCTGACAACCAGAATCAGCAGGAGTCTCAAGAGGTGAGCCAAGAAGAGGGCAAAGAGAAAAGCAAACAACACAGGGACGATGCGACCGAGAAGGGCGACGAAGTTCGCCAACCTTTTCCAGTAAACTCGCGGGCGAGCGATGAGCTGGAGAAGGGGGACGCATTGGACCCACCAGAGGATGCTGAAAAGCTTAGGCTGCAGGAGAGTTTCGAAGCTGTGGGGGGACACGACCCGAAAAGTCGCAACCCCCAGGTAAAGTCGGAGACTCGGAACAGGACGAGCCAGGTTCACGACGGTGTGAGGAAAAGCGGTCATGACTCGGGAAAGAAGAACGTCCCGCGAGGCTCAGTGACAGCGAGCGAAGTAGACAAGTGGTTTTCGCTCTGCCACTGGGACGCCCAGGATGATATCCTTGGCAGACCAACGGAGATGGTCTTTGTCTTGGAGCCCATCTGCAATGTGGAACCAGGAGAGCGGACCGAACTGAGGGTGGAATGGTGTCAGCCAGCGGAAAGGCCAGGATACCTGTTGCGGCTGGATACAGCAGAGCGGGTCCTGTTGGATCTTCTTAAGAAAAACCAGGCAGATATCGAGCGCGGATTGGAAGAGAAGGGTATACCCCATGCCATGTAGGTGCGACGAGAGTGGACTTCGATACTGAAGGCCCTCCTGGTGGAGACACGGACTGGACAGAGAGCCAAACTGCGGCGCCGAACGAGCAGGGTTCTGGATGACTGGCAATGCACGAAGATTCCAGGATATGAGTTGAGAGAGACCTCGCTGGATGATCTAGTGTCGGAAAGTGAGTCAGGGCTTGGGCAACATCTATTGCCGACGTCTTAAGAAACACGCGGCGGCCAAGCCAAAGAAGGAGAAGCAATGGGATAATGTGTCGTCGTCGCGTTCTCCTAGCAAGTGGGCAGTCTGTCCCGTAAAACCCGACCCATCAAGTAAACCGAAGAAGCAACTCAAGAGCGAACGGCAAGCCCCGACCCTTTGGCCACTCTAAGGGCGGCTGTAGCGAAGGCGGAGGCTAGGGACACCGAAGAGAAGCAGTTGAGGGCATGGTTGTGCGATCTAACGTGCAGAGACAAGAGTCCCGTCCCTCACCCAGCAGTTCAGCCAAAGCGCGCGAATATGGAATGGCAAGAGCCGGATTCCCGCCAAGGACAACAGTGATCGAGCAGAGAAGTGCGAGGAGAGAAGTCTCCCTCATGAGGTAGATGCGATGACGAACCCCTTTGTCAGGCGCTACTACTACTCCCCATTCGTAGATGCAGCAGAGCAACATCGGCAAGAACGCAAGGTCAAGAGCACGAAGAGCCACACGAAACGCAAGTCGCGACGGGATGCCCGGCTGCAAAGCGACTGGGATAGCAAATCCGATAGTAGCGATGGGCCTACGATTCCGACCTCAGTGCGGTTCAAGGACAGGATCAAGAACCTGCAGAAGTTTAACAAGCCCGATTCTACTCAGACTTGGCTGGACTTCTTGCAGCATCTGGTGGAGATCCTGACGATGTACAACATCGACGAAGCGGAGTGGGCGGGTTGGTTGATCGATCGGCTGACCGGTAAAGAGCAGAGCGCGCTGCTGAATTTGACTGTGGAGGAGAGAAACGACTGGGCTACCCTCGTGTCGGCTCTGAACTTCTACTTCCATACGGAAGTGGAGATGCGCACGGCAGAGGAGGAACTTCTCACGAGGAAGCAAGGCAACAAAGAGTCGGTGCGAGACTTCATTTTGCAGCTTATGTTCCTGGCGCGGAAGGCGTATGGTCAGGACATCCAGAAGCGTGAAGCAGCTGTTATGAAACGGATTGAGCTGGGTCTAGGCACTGCTTCCCTCCGGCGGACTTTCGATGAAGTGACCGTTCAACCCATGGGGCTGACGGTCCTGATGCAGGAGTTAGTACGGCGGGAAAGTCGGGATGATCCCGCAAGTACCAAACCTACATCACGCAGGAGAAGGAAAAGGAGAACGCTGCGAAACCAAAGAACCCTCCTACAGTGAACGTCGTTCGGTTGCAGGAGGTCCTAGATCAACAGAATTCATCACAGGCCTCCGGGCAAGCAAATGTGGCGAACCAGAAGTCAGAGGGCAAGGACGCACCAGGCTCCCGGCGGGGCAGTCGTCGGAGACGGCAAACCCGGGGAGCAGCCAACAACAAGGAGGAGGAGTCTGGTCAAGGTCGCGGCACAGAGCAGAAATCAGATGATAGCTGTTGGAAGTGTGGTCAGACGGATCACTACCGCTTCCAGTGCCCAAAAGGTAATGAAAGAAGATCTCGATTTGTGGAGAATGCAGATGCGGAGGAATCGCGTGCCATACCGAGGCAGACGAACTGGTTACCGACCGCAAGCAGATGCGAAGTCGACCAAGGAGGTTCAAGCTGGGGTAGGGTCTGACCAACCCGCTTTGGCTAAGCCGCCGTCGGAAAACGAGTGAGCAGGGAAATTGGGCCGCGAATTCCCCCGGCTGGTTTGGTATCGAGCGGCAAGCGAGATGAGAATCTCGCGACAGATGGTGTGTTGCAGCTTTCGTCAAGTGATTTGCTGGGAGATAGCTCTAGAGACGCCTCAGGACATGCAGGGCCAGAAGAGGCTGCCTCAGGACACGCAGGGCCAGAAGAAGAGGCGCGGGGATCTCCATGTGCTGAGTCAGGACACTTCGAGACACCAGGTGGCTTAGTCAGTGGTCGTAGGACAAGCGGGCCTGGGGGGGGAGTCCCACATGAAGGAGAAGGGACTGGGGAGACTGGCCACCCACGGGGGGTGTTGCCGCTTTCTGGTGCCTGTCAACTGAGAACTTTGTCTTCCAGGGGAGGCCGTCTGGTTGCCAGACCGTTGGTGAGTCCCACTTCGCTGGGGGAGAATTTCGACCTGGAGGACATCTATTGGACATCTGGACACGCAGGGCCGGATGTAGTGCGGGAGCTGGGTGCGAGCAACGCTCCTCTTGAGGCGCCTGTGCGCGACGGGGGATGTGCGTCTCGCATTCAGCAGCAGTCGACGAAGCTGGGGCCGAATGAGCGAAGAAGTAGTCACAGAAAGGGCCAGGGTTCAACACCGGACGAGAGGCTGGGGCCTAGCATAGGCATAAAAGCTAGCCGGGGTGGGAGCTGTAAGGCTGGGGCCGACAAATACCCATGGGTTGGGGGTGGGACTCCCATATGTACAAAAAAACATGTAATTGTCGGGGTTTATAGTGATCCTACATTCTGGTTATCGCTCCTCTAGCCGGGGTTACTGCCTTTACACCAGGACATCCTTTTCCAGAAGATAGGCTTCGAACATAGGGGCAAAAGCACATCATACAGCCGGGCTGGGGTGGGGGATATGCCGCTAATGGAATCCAATCCAGGACCTGGGGGATCGGACCCAACCTGTTAGAGGACCGTTTGCTCAACACCTACCTCCCGTATCCCCGGTGGGAAAGGATGGCTTTGGAGAAGCCATCACCATTGGGATCGCAGGGGACTGCGTGGAACCTACAGATTGCCGCACATCTTTCCCTCTACCCGCAGTGGAGGATGGCTTTGGAGAAGCCTCAGGACACGCAGAGCCAGAAGAGGAGGCTGGCTTAGGACACGCAGGGCCAGAAGAAGAGGCGCCGGGCTTCTCAGGAGCTGGGGGATATGGGGAGATGGAATACCAATGCCAGGAGGTGGAAGCCGAATTCGCACAAGTACATAGAATACTGGTCCTGTCTGGAGCCGCACTCGTATGCAGAGTCATCGTTGAACTAGGCGGGAAACCGCCAGTGGCCTGTATCGATATGGGGGCGACCTTCAGTTTGTTGGCCGACAAGGTATACGAGGAGTTGCAGAGCGATCTACCCCGTTGCAGCCCGCCCAAGTGTTACTCTCCGGAGCAGGCGCCGAGTTGCTGAACGTCAAGGGAGCGGTAGACACAAAGTTCTGGCTCGGGGATGGTCTCTACGACCAGCGGATCCTAGTGGGTCGGTTGGAGGGGCTAGACTTGTTGCTGGGAATGGATTGGTTGACGACCTATGGTGTGAACATCGATTGTGCCACCAAGACGGTGCGCATAGGAGAAGTTTGCAGTATCTTGTACGGTCAAGTTTTAGCAGTGCACGGCAAGGACCTGGTACAGCGCGTCATGTGTCACATCAGAGACCGCAGTCAGGTGGGGCAGAAGGTGCTAGTGGAGGGCAACGTCAATTTTGGCGGAGAGCTGTTCGTAGTGCCATCACTGGAGGTGATCAGAGATGATGGATCTCTGCCCCTCACCCTGGAGAACCAGAGTACGGTGTTTCGGGAAATCCAAGAAGGGATGATTGTGGCCAAGATCACAGGACTCCCAACTGAAGGGGAAAGTCGTCTGCAGGACAACGTCAACCGGGCTTTGGGCGGAGGTGAGAGACCTCCTGTGCTGAGAATATGGCGGATTCCTACGCAGGTAGCGAATACCAATGCCATAGGAACCAGACACGGAATGGAGTGGACCAGTCGACAACTGATTCTGGAAGAAGAGGCAGATGAGTCGTCCATGCGCAAGGGGGACTGTAAAGTATACTTCACGGAAGAAATGGTTCCGGCTGGGTTGTCAACTGAGCCCACTCAGGCGAGGGGTCCGGTACGTGTACCGGAATATCTTCGCTGTATGTTTCCGGCTGAAGGAACGTTGATGGCAGACGAGGTTTCCAAGTTGGAAGCCCTGGTGATGGAGCATGAGGATATTTTCATGAGCCCGGACGGAAGTCCAGGTTATACGGATCTGATCTCTCATAAAATAGATACATGGGGATGCGAAGCCAGTCAAGCAGAATTATTATCGCCGCTCGATGAAAGAGTGAGAATATGTCGACGCAGAGCTGGAGAAGATGTTGGCGAGTGGAGTGATCCGTCCTTCGAAGTCCCCGTGGGGGTCTCCTGTCGTGTTGATGAGAAAGAAGTCGGGTGAACTGCGGTTCTGCATCGATTTCCACAGCTGAATGAAGTGACGAAGAAAGATGCTTATCCTCTGCCGCGGATTGACGAGTGTTTGGACGCCCTAGAAGGCTCCAAGTTCTTCAGCACGTTGGACCTCGCGAGCGGGTACTGGCAGGTCGCTATGGATCCTGGAGATGCAGAGAAGACTGCGTTTGTAACACACCGTGGTCTGTTTGAGTGGACAAGGATGCCCTTCGGATTGTGCAACGCGCCTGCAACCTTCTGCCGTCTCATGGAGATGGTGCTGGCTGATATTGTATGGAGTCAGTGCTTGGTGTACTTAGACGACATCCTGGCCTTCGGGTGGGACTTCGACGTCACCAGCCTGAAACTTTGCGCGGTATTTGAGCGACTGCGGAAAGCCAATCAGAAGCTGAACTCGAAGAAGTGTCGGCTGTTTGCTACCAGTGTGGAATACCTAGGACACGAGGTGGACAAGGACGGGATCCGACCCAGCAGGAGTAAAGTGCAGGCACTGCACAAGTGGGGCATTCCCAAGACCTTGAGCGAAGTGCATACGTACCTGGGTTTTACCGGGTACTATCGTCGCTTTGTGCCGAATTATAGCGAGCTGGCGAAACCACTGACAGAACTCACGAAGAAAGGTGTGAAGTTTAAATGGGCTGAGCACCAGCAATATGCTTTCAAGAAGATCAAATGGTATATAGAGCAGTTACCCCTACTCTATTACCCCATTCCAGATAAGGAGTTCCATCTTAATGTGGACGCGAGTTTGTATGGAATCGGAGGAACACTGGAGCAAGAATAAGAAGGGAAATTCGTACCACTGAGATTTGCCTCGAAGACACTGTGCAAGAGCCAGCAGGCGTACTGTGCGACTAAGAGGGAGTTCTATGCGGTCGTCTTCTTCATGCGTTACTTTCGAGATATCACGAGGGGGACGCTGGTCGTCATTTGGACGGATCATGCGGCTCTCACGTGGGTGCAGAAGTACCACCAGTCCGACAACATGTACATGAGGTGGATTGTGGAAATGGGCTGGTACAAACCATGGGAGATACATCACGTTCCAGGGAAACTGCAGGAAGTGGCCGATAGTTTGTCGCGCAAACGCGAGGCTGATCCTGAAGCACAGGAGTGTTTTGCGAAGCGAAAAGGCGTGCAAACTGGGCGACTGTCCTGATTGTGTGTTTTTCAAAGAGAAGCTGGAAAGATGCAGGGACGAGGACTCCGACGACTCTGACGAGGAGACAACCGAGGCAGCTACTGTCCTCAACGCGGCGATCATCAACACAAAAGTGTTGCCTGAGTTGCGGTGGGAGTTTGCGGCGCGGGATGTCGATTCTGATGACAAAGATGGAGAAGAGCAGGAACTCGTGGATGGCATTGATTACAATGTGTATCTAACCAGACGACTTCACAAGCTGCCCAACCGAACGCACTTGACTTCTCGCGAGGTGATAGAAGATGACGACGCGAAGCCGGTGTTCGTCGCGCGAGAGCGAGTGGCAGTTCATCGTTCCAAGCGGTTAGCAGAAAAGCGACTAGGGACCCAGTCGGCCCCGAAACCGCTCGTGGTGGGAGAATCTTCCAACAAAAGTGATGGCGATGAGGAGTCTGAGGGGGTGGGTGAGCCGCAAGAGCAGCAAACCACCGCCCAGGCTGAAAAGCGTTGTGTACGGGTGCTCGCGGGATTCGAAGACTCGGATTGGTGCGAGGCACAGCAGCGCGACCAGTGTTTGCGACGTGTCGCAGTTTTGAAAGAGCAGTGGGGCGAGGTAATGGACGAAGAGGAGGTGAAAAAGGAGTGTCCCGAAGTACAGGCGTACTGTCGCTGGTGGAGCAGTCTGTATAAAGCAGAAAATGGAGTCTGGACCATGGATAAAGTAATCCGTGCGAAAGGCCGCCCGGTGGAACGTGTACAAGTCCGTCTAGTTCGATCGCGTGGCGCGAGAGCATATGGCGTTGTGTTCATGTGAATAGTGTGAGCCATTTGGGCTATGAACACATCTATGAGATTTTGCGGCGCCGTTTCGTGTGGCCAGGGATGATGGAGGACGTGAGATTGATGTGTCGGGCATGTTTAACTTGCCAGCAGAATAAGACAGGAGCTGGGGGAGGAAAGCCGCTGATGAAGCACGAATACGTGGGGTTTCCTCACGAACATGTGGGTATAGACCTCCAGGGGCCGCTACCCGAAACTCCAGCCGGTCACAAGTATATCTGTGTGATACAGGATTATTTTTCAAAAGAATGGAGCTGTACGCGTTGACACAAAAGACAGCGGATGTGGGGTGATGGAGTGACTGCACAGCGACCAGGGGACAGAGTTTGATAATCAGCTCATGAAGGAACTGTGCAAGATGTTTAAAATCTACAAGACCAGAACCACCGCTTATGCTCCCTGGAGCAACGGGATGGTGGAGCGCAGTAATAAGACGATAAAAGCCATATTGAGAGCGCTGAGTGTTCAAGATAGAGAGAATTGGGACGAGTTGTTGCTGTATGTCTTTATGGCCTACAACGCAACCCCACACGTGAGCACCGGATTCACGCCGCAGCGACTGTTTTATAGTCAATGTGCGGACCCCCTACTCCCAATTGACTTAATGTATGGGTGTGACGACAGGGCAGTGCCTCAGTGTTATTCAGCCTACGTTTTCCATCAACGTAATCTGGCTATGCAGATGGCTGAGACAGTCCGAGAGGTGACAGGAAGGGCGGTGGAAGTACAGCGGGCGCAGCAGAATAAGTCGACGAAGCTGCGCGACTATAAGGTTGGAGACCAAGTGCTGATGTTTTCGCCCCCTCTCGGGTGGGATAAGTTGCAGATAGGTCCATGGACCGGGCCACATCAGGTTATTGCTGTTGGCAATGATCATGTGGTCAAGATCCGGATTTTCCACGAGCCTGCCCCCGCCAAGAAAGTCAGAGGCCGCAAACCGATGTCAGAACAGTGGGTGAATGTAAATCGACTCAAACCGGCTTTTAAGTCGGGGCGAGGGCGATTTTATCAGTAGCAGACACTTCGCCCTCTGTGAATTTGCTCGCACGTAGAAAGGCGAGATTCACAGAGTATTGGAGTGCGATTGATTAGACGACTAGCGGAGGGGCAAGCGGTCAGTTTTATGGTCGCTACCCCACATACTTGATGGAAGTTTCACATGTGGGTGGAACAGAAAAGCGGTAACCTTTCCATTTTCTTCCTTTGCCGTGGGTTTCATTGTGAAACTTGGGGGAGAGTGGAGTGGAGTCGCGCCAAGCTGCAGAAGGAACGCAGAAATTATCGACCAGCGACCGCGAGTGGAGTAGTGGCTGTTTGAGTGACGCGACCTGTTTGTTTAAGCGACGGGTGCGCGACAAGGTCACAGGAAAGCGGTGGTATGGTTAAAGAGGACAGCCAGCCCGCGAAACAGAAGATGAGAAGTTGCTTGCAGTACACCAGTTAGCAGTTATGCAGTAACATCGACAGTAACAAAATCCAATTGAAACGAGACTGAAAGCGAGGATCTAGTGGCGAAACGATGACCGGTGGGCGTGGTCGCTCATTCTGTCACCATGTATAGGCAAATGCGGATAGTAGGTTCAGATGAGTCGGAGATGGGTGCGAGAAGCCCGGCTATGGTGTCGGTGTAATGAGAATCAAGCCTTTTTGATTCAGTGAATTGCATCGGGAAGTCATGGTTTGGGTCGTAAACACCAATGAAGAGGATGACGTGGGCCGTGGACGGCAAAATCCGTTGCATAGGTCACCAAAGTGTACGTGTTTGGGTCCTTTTGGTTGGCAGAGGGTGGTGGCGT
>JAGTTF010005900.1:24832-76373 GCA_019095985.1 Streblospio benedicti
TAGAAAGAGTGATGCCAAAGCATACCAGGGTACACTGGTGATATCATGGCTGTGAAACTCCGCATGGGGATCTACCAGAACTAAATACTAACAATTCTTATTATTATATAATAATTACACATTGCAAGATAAGATCATAAATATAAACATTAATAACACTATAGGGTTTATGACATTCAATAATACAGGATTCTTGCAGAAATTAGCTGACATTTTTTGTATCTTTATTTGACCTTCAGATTCATTCAAGGTCAAACGTATTTTTTTCTGAAGCGTAATGTATGATTTTATATATGTGTTTAATCATACCTTTTGCTCTAAACCCATTTCTAAGAATGATATATGAACGATTTTCTGTAAATATTGGTGGCCATCTTGGATTTCTGTCGCCATATTGAAAAAATGAAATGGCCAAGCAGCCCATTTTTTGCATGGGTCTCTTTTACATGTATGCAGATTTTGGTGCTTTTATCACCGAGTGCACGATTGTAATTTGGCTTTAAGCTGCTCCACTAATTTGGGTTGCAAAATGTTTTGCATGTGATTCAGCTCGATTCATCATAACTCCTCTTCCATAAAAAATCCCGAATCTGCCACAGTAATCATATGTTTTGGTGGCTATAGCTCCTCTTGTAAACAAAGTAACTGGAACAAGTGTGTCAACGCCCTGTAGCAGTGACACTCACACCTGGGGTGCACGCGTGGCCTCACGGCCTGCGCACCCCAGCTGCATTCGCTGGCGTTCCTTCCTGACTACTCCTTGTTGTGTTTCTAAACCTACGTGCACCACATACCTTGACCACCGCTCGGTCCCTGGGTCGTGGGGTGTATTGCCGGGTTTCATGAGAGGCCTCCACATGGGGGAGGACTTCACACGGTGCACACTGTGCTACCCAGGCGTCCCCTATGCTCAACCACGTTAGACCAAGTCCACGATGGTGAGGGAGGAGGGGCCACCGGCCAACCTCGGTAAGAACAAATAAAGAGGGCCGGATTCCCTTTGGGAATAGGTTGCCAGCCCTACGTGCTGCTGTACCAGCATCTAAGAGAACTGCCGCTAATTGGCTCAACCCAGAACAAGAGAGTACTGGTTCCTAATCCTATAGTGGCCATAGTAAAGGACACAACAAAGCCCTATCAAGGTGTGTAACTGGGATGATAACCTAGTCCAGTGCAACGTATACTATAGGGGAATTTATACTCTGCGGTCATGCTGCAATGAACCCGCGCACTGGAGGCCCTAACAGCTTTTGTTACACACTCCCACAGATTCCATGAGGATGGAACACTGTGCTTTTAGAGAGTGAGACACTCGCATGGAAACTCCCCAACCCATATCCTCGAGTATCCTAAGCACAGGTGGCTCACAGTCGTCAGCGGGTTCCTACTTCAAGGGTGCTCGACAGGCACGCCGGGGCGTCAGTGACAGGCCAGTGCGACACGCAGGTAAGTCTGCCAGCAAACACTCCACCCTTCCTGCCCAAGGTCCGGAAGAACTCGTCTCCCTGGAAGTTGCGCCTCACCAGGTAAGCCTGAAACATACAAACAAAACATGCAAACACTCCACCGCCCTCCCCCAAAGTCAAACCTCATTCATACCAGTGACGTGCAATGGCTCACTTCTGTCATGGTCGCTCCTCGTGACGGCTGCTCGCTTCAACACATTATTGCATTCACACAGCGTGAACTTGTCGCGCAGCGCACCCTCGCGCTTTGGACTTACTTTGCCATGGGGAACGGTGGGGTACACATTTACACACAACATTCAGCCTGTGCCGACTCTCACACACACACACACAAGGGCCAACGAAGGGGAAATCTGGGGGCTAATCGCAATCTATGAGTACAGAGCGACGTGTAAGTCAAATTAGAAAGCAATGGAATAGGCCACTATCTTCGCATTACTCTTGGACTGACAAAACCGGACTACGAAAACCTTGCACAGGCAACAGCGCACGGTTTTCATGAGAGTAATACAACCTGCTGCTGCGTGGCGTCGCGTCTGGCGTCACAGGGCGCGGATCGGCTTGTCCAGCCACCGCTCTCCTCTCTAGCTTCTGGCGAGCAACCTCGTCAGGACTCGCCTGCAGCTGAAGACCGAGATGATCCGTTTTTCAGGATCACCCTTGCAGGGGGCGCCCCCCGCGACTGGACCCTTACCGTTGGTGTCACCCCCTTGTGGAGGCAGCCCGCGGGTTGCGGGGACGACCGACGCAGACCGAGAATCGCTTTCCTGAACTCGCGGGCGGCTAAGTCTTTGTCTGTCTGGGTCTGGGTGGAGTCTGGGCAGAAGGCGCATCTCTCTCTCCTCGTCCAAGGACTCTTCTGCTGCTGACGTGAGGCCAAGGCTGGGCTCAGACCTTGCGTGAGTGAGCGGGCCCGTGACACTGAGGTCACCGTCCACCGACACAGTTGTCGTGGCTGCTGTGGTCGTCACTGCTGCAGTCGCTGTGGTCACCACACTGGCTGTTGGCAGGGTAGGAAGAACCTGCCTAACCCGCTGCTCCTGGCCGATTGCGTGACACCGCGGCTTCACGATTGCTGCTGAGTTCGACATTTCCTGGAGAGCATTCTTGAGCGCCCTCACTTCCCTGGCAACTTGAGGTCGTTGTCCAACATCCATCTCGTCAATCAGTCAGATGAACCCCGCACCGACACTACATAGAGAGACCGTGAGCTCCTGTACCTTGTCTGCATTGCGGCCCTCGTACTTGTGCATGGTTGCCACGTCATGTTTCCTCTCGGAGGCATATTCGCACACCACCTGGAGCTCGCAGCGAACACCCTCCAACTCCTTGCGTAGAACCGCTACTTGCAAATCCCTGCTCGTGTCCATCTCGAGGACTTCCAACAAAGCGGTAGATCACAGAGGTAGATGGCTCAACTCGTCTGCTAACGTCTCCCGGGTGGAGGTCGAACTCAGCACCCGGGGAGCGATCTCCTGCCGCACAATCTGAGAAAACTCCTCATTGGCTTGTCGCGCACAGGAAAGGCAGGAAAGACGTCGAAGCTGGGGTCATACTTGATATGTTCCTCCATCACCGTCCAGACATCAATGATGTCCTTTCGCTGCTGGTTCAGGGGTGATCGCCCTGAAGGCATCCTGCATCTGCTTTTCGCTGGCGGGCGAGTGCCCTTCCAGCGACCCCTCAGAGGTCCACAGGACTTCACTTTGACAAGGGGTCCGCTTTACTTTAAGCTTCCGCGATGGCACGGTGTAGGTCGTGTCCTTGCAAAGTACTGCCAGTTCCTTCCCCATGACGTCGACATCTGCACTGACTTTGGCCAAGTCCCTCTCAGCCGTCGCCAGTTTCGCCTGCTGCTGCTCGCATGTCGCTGTCAAACGGCTCACTTCGCGCTGCAACACCACTCACTCTTTTTCTGCCGCGGCGCGCTCTGACTTCAATGTAAGGCAGTCTGCCTTGTATTTGATAGCGCGAGCTTGTTCCTTTGGTGCGGTTCGCGACCAACAGCGATCGCCCACTTTGGTAGGCAGTCCTGTCAGCTGCAGCCCGCTTCTGAAGCTCCCTGTCTTGCCACACGCATTCACTATCGCGCAGATTATCAATCAATCTGCCAGTGCTAGTCTTCTGGCTCTTGCCACCTCAGCCATGCCCTGGACTGCGTGAGTCAGAGTGGTCGCACTTCTGACCAGATGGGGAAGATCCGCCTTTATACCTGGGAGGCGAATGCCTCGACTTCTTCTTTTTCTTGTCACCGTCGAGCGACCCTCCATGTGCGACTTGAGCAGTCACTGCTGCGGCGATGGTGCTGCTGACTTTCTGCATAGCAGTGGGACTGGTCCCAGCACTCATGCTGCTCGAAGGCAACGTGGAGGCCAGGCTGACCGTCTCGGACACTGGGCTGCTACTCCTACGAGCAGTAACAGTTGCCGCCGGGGATTTGGCGATCTTGAACTTGCTCGCAAGCATCTCCAACATCCCGGAACTTGGCAGTGGCACTTTTGTGGGTGGACCCATCAACGTTGGCTGCTTGGGGTTGGAAGGCCCGCTCTTGCGAGCCGGACCCCCACCTTCTGCTTCACGGTAGAGGGACCCTTTGACGAGTGTGACACTGCCGCTCGGTATCCCTATGTCTTCTTTTCTGGAGCACCAGAATACCCCGGCAGATGGCTGGTCCACTTGACTTAGTCAATCTGGCACACATCCAACCACTGAAGGTGATCCTTGCTCCACTCCTGCTTCTTGACATCGATCTTACTGAGATGATGTCCCACAATCACCCTACTTAGGCTAGCGTTGGAAACCAACGATTACGGCCTATCAGGTGTTGGATTCCTACAAGCTGGATGTAGCTCTCCATCACCTCGATCACCATCTTCTGAGCGATCGAACATAGATCCTTCAGATTGCACTGAAGGCCTGCTCATCGCTGCTTCCTCTGTTTCGCGGTGGTACCACCGTTGATCTCCTGTTGGAAGATCGCGCTGCACTTGTCGCACCTCCGCGTCGTGATGTTCGATGAGATGTCTCACCGCATCAGATACTGATGGAAACATCGCTCATTGGCACCGGGGGCCTAGGGTCTCCACCGGCGACTTGCTGCAACACGGGGCAGAGAAACACTTGCCCGCTTTCAAGTGAAAGGGGCACCAGTGCTCTACTACTCGCTCAAGGTTTTTCCAACCATGTTTCTTCAGGGAGTCTGCACGAGGCGAGCACACAAGTACGGGGTCAAACTTGCTGCAGTCAGTTACGTCCCAATGCAACAACCCTCCGTCCTTGCTGCATAACACCTGAGGTTGGGATAAAGCACCGAGGGGTTGATCAAGAGCCTCCCACGGCTCACACCCTTGCACGGGCATCCCGGATTCCAGCCACGCGGTAAACAAGGCTTGTACACCCTCCTTGGTAATCCGTTGCTGGGCAGCTGTGAGGCGGGAAACCTTGACGTAATACCCACAGTTTTGGATAGCCCGTGTGGCCACTCTTGGTAACCACAGCTGCTACCCCCCCCATCTATCTTCTGGGACGCGGTCAGGTGTCCAATTATCTCGCGACCCCTGCCCCATCCACTCTGGTCTTTCTAACAGCGGCCCATAACCGACCCTGCTCAGTATTTTGTAAGAATGCTGAGGGAGGCCAGTCACCTCATCAGGAGGACTGTCACCGAAAAACTTGCCTGAGTACAACACGTTCTGTGTGTATGGATCCGCGAAGAAACGCTGCACCTCGCCCAGGGTAGGTTGTTGCCTCCGTGAGGGTGCACGTTGCCGTCGCTCCTTTGGGTCGCCAGAGGTTTTCATTTGTAACGCCCGCCGCTTCTGGTGATCGCCGCTGCCTACGTCCGAACCGTCCGACTCGCTGCTTGTGGAACTGTCGCCCCCGACTGATCCTGTGTAAGACTCAGCCGCTGGACGAGGCCACTTTCATCATCATCAGCTGGGGTGCCTGCGCTAGCTTGTCCAGCTGCTTCAGCAATTTTGCTCCTTGCTGCACCTGTGGAGCCCTTTGTTTCCTACGCGAGTTCTGACACTGCAACGTCGATGTCCTCATCGTGGGGACATGCCCCCCCTCCGCCACCTGTACTGCTGAGTGCGGCCTCAGCTTCCGAGGCCAGGAGGGCTGCTGCCCGTGCCCCCTGATCCCCGCGAATCTCTGGGGAGACGGCCGCTGCATCACCGCTTACGCCCGCCTCTCGCTGTTACTGGGGACCGTACTGCGCCATCGTGGCTTCTACAGGCCCATATCCACGCTGAAAAGGAATGATCCAATTACAGCAAATCTCGTTGTCTCCTACCCAAACTGCAAAAGAAACTATTACAAGTAACAATAAATCACCAAAACCGTCAACAACTGAAATAAACACACACCAGAAAAGTACGTCTACTCAGATTCAACTCCTAAACTAGTGTGATCAAAAGTAGTACTCTGGTCATGAGACCGCCTCAAAACACCTCCGCGCATCACGCGCTGCCTATCACCCGCCATTATCCTGCCACTCTTGACCTTTGCCCTCTAGTAGCTTATATAAAAATTCCTAATGTTTAAAAGCTACAAATGCAGAACATGGCATGTAGTAAATGAAAATTTGTGATTGCATTCTCAATCCAGTTCCCCTGACTTCTCTAAAAGTCATGTTTGCTTTCTACCTTCAAGCTTTAACTGAGAACACGGGACAAAGTTAACAACCATTGTCTTGCTACCAAACTATCACTAGAAGTGTCATTGTTTGTTTTCTTGGTATAATTCATTCCTTTAAGTAGTATCAAAGAGAACAGTTAGTTGGCATGGTTGTTATTATTAAAGTTTCTCCATTCAAAATTATCATGGGATGGTGTGACATATTCTTACACAAAAAGAGTTATATTCTTCAACAAAGGGGTCATTGTTGTTCCCTCATTTAATGGTATTGCTTCAGATATAAAACTTCAAAAGAGGAAGTATTTGTAGGAAAAGTTTAATGGGGATGGTTTTCAATAGCAAGTTCAATAGTTAAGCAATATATGTAAATAGGAAAGCAATTGAGTGATATGGTGTCAGTATTAATAATATTACCCATAGTATGGATAAGTGTTTCATTAAAACTGAATTGGAATTGGAATTGAATTGAAGTCAGAGGAATTGGAATTGAATTGGAATTGAAGTCAGGGGAATTGAATTGGAATTGAATTGACTTGTGGAAAACGGAATTGAATTGAATTGGAATTGCCAGAATGGAATTGACCTCAGGCCCCTGGGCCTCTACAGTATCCCGCCTCCACGTGAGCTTTGTTTATGTAAACCAGCCCGACGGCTGCCCACCTGCGACATAGCCGATCCTTTATTGTTTACTTAGTTGCCGCAAGTCGCCCATCCGCAACCTGTCTCCTGCTCGACAAGCCCCTAATGTTTATTTAAAGCAGTGCGCTCGCCACAGCCAGTTAAAGCACACTGCGGCCCTCGCCATTTTGCTGGTAGTAATTCAGAGGCTAGCGCGAGCCAACTCAGCCAGTTAAGGCACACCTGCGACTCCGCCACTTTGCTGGTAATATTACCGCAGATGACCTTTCACTCCTCTTGTTCACTCCATCCATTCTCCTCTTGGTGGTGTGTGTCCGCCTACTAACGTAAAGCCTTTGGCTCAACCCCACGATGCCCATAGGTGCGGCAAAGCCACCAATTTCTGCCAAACCAAAAGGACCAAACACATACACTCGTGACCTATGCAACGGATCTCGCCATCCACGGCCCACGTCATCCTGTTCATTGGTGTTTACGACCCAAACTATGACTTGGGATGCAATTCACTGAATCAAAAGGCTTGATTCTCGTTACACCGACACCATAGCCGGGATTCTCGCACCCATCTCCGACTCCATCTGAACTTTACTAATCCCAGATGCCCATACATGGTGACAGAATGTGAGGGACCATGCCCACCGATCATTGCTTGCCACTGATCCTTGCTTCAGTCTCGTTTCAATTGGCCGTCGATGCCATGCGTAACTGCTAACTGCGCACTGCAAGGCCCTCATCATCTTTGTTTCTGCAGGCTGGCTGTCCCTTTAACCGTATTCACGCTTCTCTAGGCCCTATCGCGCTCTCTGCCGCCTTAAACGAACGCGCCACCAAATAGCCACTACTTCACGGTCGCGGTCGATACCCCGGCTGCTCCTCTGCAGTTTGGCGCGACCCACTCCCACTCTCCCCGAAGTTTCACAATGAAACCCACGGCAAAGGAAGAAAATGGAAAGGTTACCGCTTTTTCTGTTCCACCACACATGTGAAACTCCAGTATGTAGGGTAGCGGCCATAAAACTGACCGCCGCCCAATTGTCGTCTACTCAATCAAGACTCCAATACTCTGTGAATCTCGTCCCACTTACTTGAGCAAATTCACAGAGGGCGGGTGTTCGTTACTGATAAAATCGCACCTCGCCCAACTTAAAAGCCGTGTTTGAGTCGATTTAGCATTCACCCACTGTTCTGACATCGGTTTTGGGCTTCTTGACTTTTCTTGGTGGGGGCAGGCCGTGAAAATCCGGATCTTGACTGCAGCACAACCTGATGTGGCCCGGTCCATGGACCCATCTGCAACATATACCGCCCGAGAGGGGGTGAAAACATCAGCACTTGGTCTCCAACCTTATAGTCGCGCAGCTTCATTGACTTATTCTGCTGCGCCCGCTGCACTTCCACCGCCCTTCCTGTCACTTCTTCGACTGTCTCAGCCATCAGCATAACCGGATTACGTTGATGGAAAACGTAGGCTGAATAACACTGAAGCACTGCCCTGTCGTCACACCCATACATTAAGTCAATTGGTAGTAGGGGATCCGCACATTGACTATAAAACACTCGCTGCGGCGTGAATCCGGTGCTCGTGTGGGGGCCATAAAAACATATGGCAACAACTCATCCCAATACTCTCTGTCTTGAACACTCAGCGTTCTCAATATGGATTTTAACGTTTTATTACTGCGCTCCACCATCCTCTTGCTCCAGGGATCATAAGCAGTGGTTCTTGTCTTGTAGATTTTAAACATCTTGCACAGTAACTTCATGAGCTGATTGTCAAACTCTGTCCCTTGGTCGCTGTGCAGTTGCTCCATCACCCCGTGGGCGCGACGTACTCTCGGAAAAGCACATCCACGACAGCCTCCGCTGTCTTATGTGTCAACGCGTACAGCTCCATTCTCCTTGAAAAATAATCCTGTATCACACAGATATACTTGTGAACGGCTGGAGTTTCGGGTAGAGGCCCTGAGAGTCTAATCTATCGCTCGTGAGGAAACCCCACGTATTCATGCTTCATCAGTGGCTTTCCTCCCCCAGCTCCTGTCTTATTCTGCTGGCAAGTTAAACATACCCAACACATCAATCTCACGTCCTCCCACATCCCTGGCACACAAAACTTAAGCGCCGCAAAAATCTTCATAGATGTGTTCATAGCCCAAAATGGCTCACACTATTCACATGAACACAACGCCATATGCACTCCGCCACGCCGATTGGAACTAGACAGACTTGTACGCATTCCACCGGGCGGCCTTTCGCACGGATTACTTTATCCATGGTCCAGACTCCATTTTCTGCTTTATACAGACTGCTCCACCTCAGCGACAGTGCGCCTGTACTGGGACACTCCTTTTCACCTCCCTCTTGTCCATTACCTCGCCCCATTGCACTTTCAAACTGCACCAAACTGCACCTTCAAACTCGCGAGTGAAACGAAAAGTCAGTCTTGTAAAGGTGATTTGGAAGATCGTGGAATCGAACTCACGACCTCCTGGCTATGAATCAGACCGGTCTTATATGTCATAGTCAGGTGTGCAGACCACTACACCAACCTCCCTAGACGAAGGAATCACACTTCAACTTTGCCTATATGCTGTATGCTGCGTTGCGCAATCACACTGTCTGACACCTTATGCTATATTTAGCTTCACCAAAAGCCAGCCTTAAATCGACATGCTTTCTACTGACTTCGCTTGTTGGGCACTTTGTCAATCTGCATGGGATGCATTGTGTCCGGGAGCCACTTTTGTGACAGACTCCCCCAACTCCCTACTCCATCGACAACCCCCATACCAGTGCCAGATTCGATCCGGCGGTAGAGACTCACGGGCAGTAGAGACTCACGGGCAGTAGAGACTCACGCAGACACCGCCTCTTCTCACATCCCGCCTTCTTCACATCCCGCCCTCTTCTCACATCCCGGGTGAATCTGGAAATCGCATGGCTCGCACGGCATATACTGCAAGTATAGCCTAGTTCGAACCAGATCCTATCCGGAAGTATCCCGGGATCGATCCCCAGCCTCATACAGTGGCATCAATGGTTCATAGGGTTCTTGGAGATAGCGAGATGGGAGTTCTATCCTACAAGGCGCCACGGAACAATAATTTTAGGAACACTTTGTCAGATCAGGAATTCTCCCGTGAACGTATTCATCCCATAGTCAGCTTTTCAGACCGATGGACCCGTAAGAATTCTCAGATCTAACTTTCCATCATCCGTCAGATTACACTACCCATCTACCTGAGTTCGAAATTCCCGGGCGGTAGCCCCCCCCCCAATGTCTTACACACGGGCCAGCCCCACTGTCAATGGACTAATGGACAATTTCGCCAGTATCACGGTGGTTTCACCGGGCACCCGGGTCCTTGTCTTCCACCAATTGAAACGAAAGTCAGTCTTACTTGTAAAGGTGATTTGAAGATCGTGGAATCGAACTCACGACCTCCTGGCTATGAATCAGACCGGTCTTATATGTCATAGTCAGGTGCAGCAGACCACTACAATCTCAACCTCCCTAGACGGAAGGAATCACACTTCAACTTCGCCTATATGCTGTATGCTGCGCTGGGCGCAATCACACTGTCTGACACCTTACGCTATATTTAGCTTCGCGCCAGCCTTAATCGACATTGCTTGTTGGGCACTTTCTACTGCAGGATGCATTCGTCCAGCCACTTGTACACAAGCAATTTGTACACACAATGTTCGGCCTTGGCGGTGGTTTGCTGCTGCTTGCGGCTCACCCACCCCTCCTCATCGCCATCACTTTCGCCGGAAGATTCTCCCATCACGAGCGGTTTCGGGCTGACTGGGTCCCTAGTCGCTTTTCTGCTAACCGCTTGGAACAACGAACTGCCACTCGCTCTCGCACGACGAACACTGGGGTCGCGTCGTCGTCTTCTATCACCTCGCGACAAGTGAAGTGCATTGGTTGGGCAGCTCGTGAAGTCGTCTGGTTAGATACACATTGTAATCAATGCCATCCAGGAGTTCCTGCTGCCCTCCATCTTTGTCATCAGAATCGACATCCCGCCGCAAACTCCCACCGCAACTCAGGCAACACTTTTGTGTTGATGATCGCGTCATTATAGTAGCTGCCTCGGTTGTCTCCTCAGAGTCATCGGAGTCCTCATCCCTGCATCTTTTCAGCTTCTCTTTGAAAAAACACACAATCAGGACAGTTGCCCAGTTTTGCATGCCTCCTTTTGCAAACACTCCTCCTGTGCTTCAGGATCAGCCTCAAGGCTTTTTGCGTGACAAACTATCGGCCACTTCCTGCAGTTTCCCTGAACATTGATGTATCTCCATGGTTTGTACCAGCCCATTTCCACAATCCACCTCATGTACAAGTTGTCAGACTGGTGGTACTTCTGCACCCATGATCCGTCCAGTCGAAGACCAGCGTCCCCCTCGTGATATCTCGAAAGTAACGCATGAAGAAGACGACCGCATAGAACTCCCTCTTAGTCGCACAGTATGCCTGCCGGCTCTTGCACAGTGTCTTCAAGGCGAATCCCAGCAGCACGAACTGGCCTTCTTGTTCTTGTTCCAGTGTTCCTCCGATCCCATACAAATTCGCGTCCACCTTAAGATGGAACTCCTTATCTGGAACGGGGTAACAGAGTAGGGGTAACTGCTCTATATACCATTTGATCTTCTTGAAAGCATATTGCTGGTGCTCAGCCCATTTAAACTTCACACCTTTCTTCGTAAGTTCTGTCAGTGGTTTCGCCAGCTCGCTATAATTTGGCACGAAGCAACGATAGTACCCGGTAAAACCCAGGTATGTACGCACTTCGCTCAAGGTCTTGGGAACGCCCCAATTGTGCAGTGCCTGCACTTTACTCCTGCTGGGTTGGATCCTGTCCTTATCCGACTCGTGTCCCAGGTATTCCACACTGGTAGCGAACAGCCGACACTTCTTCGGCTTCAGCTTCAGATTGGCTTTCCGCAATCGCTCAAATACCTAGTGAAGGTTCAGGCTGGCAACGTCGAAGTCCTGCCCGAAGACCAGGATGTTGTCTAAGTACACCAAGCACTGAGTCCATACGATATCAGCCAGCACCATCTCCATGAGACGGCAGAAGATTGCAGGCGCATTGCACAATCCGAAGGGCATCCTTGTCCACTCGAACAGACCAAAGTGTGTTACAAACCCAGTCTTTTCTGCATCTTTTGGATCCATAGCAACCTGCCAGTACCCGCTCGCGAGGTCCAACAAGCTGAAGAACTTGGAGCCCTCTAGGGCGTCCAAACACTCGTCAATCCACGGCAGAGGATAAGCATCTTTCTTCGTCACTTCATTCAGCTGTCGTAAATCGATGCAGAACCACAGTTCACCCGACTTCTTCCTCACTAACACGACAGGAGCCCCTTATGGGGACTTTGAAGGACTGATCACTCCGCTTGCCAACATCTTCTCCAGCTCTGTGTCGACATATTCTTGCTCTTTCATTGAGCGGCAATAATAATTCTGCTTGACTGGCTTCGCAAACCCTGTATCTATTTTATGAGAGATCAGATCCGTATAACCTGGACTTCCGTCCGGGCTCACGAAAATATCCTCATACTCCATCACCAGTTCTTCCAACTTGGAAACCTCGGCTGTCGTCAACGTTCCTTCAGGAAACATACAGCAAAGATATTCGCACACACGCCGAGTGGGCTCAGTTGACAACCCAGCCGGAACCATTTCTTCCGCAAAGTATACTTTACAGTCCCCCTTGCACATGGACGACTCATCTGCCTCTTCTTCTGGAATCAGTTGTCGACTGGTCCACTCCATTCCGTGTCTGGTTCCTATGGCATTGGTATTCGCTACCTGCATAGGAATCCACCATATTCTCCAGCACAGGGAGGTCTCTCACCTCCGCCTCGAAGCCCGGGTTGACGCCCTCCTGCTGGACGACTTCCCCTTCAGTTGAGAGACCTGTGATCTTGGCCACAATCATCCCTTTCTGGATTTCTCCGAAACACCGTACTCTGGTTCTCCAGGGTGAAGAGGCAGAGATCCATCATCTCTGATCACCTCCAGTGATGGCACTACTTAACAGCTCACGCCAAGATTAACGGTGCCTCCACTAGTGTAATGCTCAAGGGTCTAGGTGTATTTATGATGGGTCCTTGGAAGTGGTATATGACAGATCTTATTAGATGTTGCAGTGAATAACCAATATTGTTTATAATGTTTATTTTAAGACATAAACAAATACTATTTTAAATGTAAACAAAACAAGACACTGTTTACATGAATATAATTGACAATAATAATGATATTTGGATGCCTAGGTTAATAATGAATGAGCCCTGATCTGCAAGGTAAAAGTGACAAAGCTCTCACCTCAAAGATAACTAGAAGACTGATGTATTCTTAATGTTCTGCCTTTTTATATGGTGATCTTTAAGGATCAGATGGATCTTTAAAGATCAGTCAATCACTGTTGACCCATATTGGCGCAGCCTGATTGGCTAATATCTATGCTCTGATGATGTCATAGAGATTTGAGGCATGATGGGATTGATCCTTTTACAGATCTATAAGGATTTAACCAATCAGCATTGAGTATACTGATCTGTTTATATTTTCACAGATGACATGTGCTTGTCATGCTGTCAAATAGACATGGACTTATAAATATTTTAGTTTATGAATAGATATATTTAAACTAAACGATATGGAATTGTACTGATTGCAGAAATTCATTAAAAATAACTCAGTGCATCCTGTATATTATTAAAATTTACATGACATTAATTAATATTAATGTTATAATTAAATTGACAATGGTAGATTGTCACACAGCTTCCCTTTTATTAAAAGTTAACATCAGTGAACAAAACAAAAATCTGTTAAATTGACAATTATTGAAACAATCTAAAGAAATTAAAATGACACTTAATAATAAAAATATTATTGCATCCTGTTACATGACATTAAATTGATTAAAATGGTAGATTGTCACACAGCTCTCCCTTTTTATAAAATAAAACTGCCCCCTCGAAGTTAAGTTACATCTCGTAACCAAAACAAAAAATCTGTTAAATTGACAATTATTATTGAACAATCTTAAGAAATTAAAATTGATAAACTTCAGTAACACAATATTTCTAAATGTTTTTAGTAACATTTAGATAGTACTAAATATTCAAACATATATAACCCAATATTCAACAACCATTACTAATAATACATTGAAGTTACAAAGCTATATAGTGTCATACATTTATTATTTTGTAATACTTTAAACCAATTACTAAATAATTTTCATAACGCCATATAGTATCCAAAAAAATAATGTTATACAATTAGTATACTTTTAAAGCAAGCCACTGTATCTATGATGACATACAGGTAACAATCTTCAAAAATTTCATATTTACAAGCCATTGTATTTACAATACTAATAGAACATAATCAATAAGTATGAGCAGTTGATAACTTCTTAACAATCAAAAACCTAAAAATCAAAGTCCTTTTTTATTCTGATGTCTCATAGTAGTGCTCTAACTGGCAAGCTGCTTTTGTTGTTCTGGTACCTGCTGACATGTTCTGTTGCTGGCCCCAACTGGCTGGCTGCTGTCATGGTCTCCTTGGTTTATATAATAGATTCTAGACCCTTTGAGCTACATTTTTGGGGGCTTTTTGTGGAAAAATCCATGATGACAGATCAAAAATCTAGATCACCCAACCAAACAATGGTGACTCACATTAAATATATAGGCATGGGTAATGACACATCTGATTATGGAAACCCTTAATAATTCCCGTAGTAATATGGACCAATGATTTTGGAAGAGATGCACCAAAAGCGTGAACAAATGCGTGAAGATAGGAATGATGTCAAGATGGAAATTGCCACTGTAATCTTTGTTCAACTCTATCTTAGCTCACATGTTCTCAGGAATAACAACACTTCCCCCAAATCTGATAGCAATCATAGTGGGTAGGTGCTCGTATGAACTATAATATGAATGCAAACCCCGTGGGGTTCCTACCCCCTGAGATGCACTGCTGGTTGATAAGCAAACCTGCCCCAACCCTCATGATGGTGATAATACGATCTGCTCACCCAGAAAGAGAAGTTGTTTACAACAATATGCACCTTGCTGGATCTTAACAATGTGTCTGAATACCAGGGACAATCACCTCCGTCTCCAAACAGCATGAAACCATGCACTATGACATTAAAAACCATATGCAACAGATGGATGATGTAATTTACGAAGAAAGACCAATGTTTATTATAATGATAGAAATACTATTAACAAGTATAGTATCATGTGTCAGAGGAGTTGCAACCAGGAATCAAGTGGAGGATGAAAAAAGGAAAACTAAAGACACATTTATTTCAGTAAGGTGCATATCAGTTTGGCTGTGTTGGTCAAAAGTGTACATTGATCCTAGGCTTGTCACTAATAATGTGTTATCCAGTGCGCCAACAATTTTACACAACGGGTGTTGTCAGTCCACTACCGAATGGACATTTACCAGGCGGCCGGCCTAGCAGCAACCCTTCAGCCCAGGCTGAGGAAGCTTACAGCTTCCACCCCAGGCTGCCACCTGTGCTTGGCCCAAGCCTCGTCCGTGTTGTACACTATCTTTCTATACCACTTCCTCGGCCATTCGGCCAGTTCGTCAACTCTGTGCTGCCACGCGAGATTCACATCCCCTGTCGCACAGGTGCCTCAAGAGGAGCATCCTCGCACCCAGCTTCTCTGCACTACTCCCAGCCCATCCCCAGCAGGATCACCAGAAGTCTTACAGCATGGGTTGAAATGGTCCCCAGCTGAAGTGGGACTCACTGGGTCTGGCAACCTCCCCTGGAAGACGAAGTTCTCAGTTGACAGGCACCAGAGAGTGGCAACACCCTTGCAGGCCGGGACTCCTGCAGTCCCTTCTCCCCTCAGGTGGGACCCCCCCCAGGCCCGTTATACGACCATGGACTAAGTCACCTGGTGTCTCGAAAAGTCCTCACTCAGCACATGAAGATCCCTGCGCCCGGCCCTGCATGTCCTAAGGCGTGCCCAGAGCTATCTCCCAGTGAACGCATGATGAAAGCTGCACAACCATCTGTTGCGAGATTCTCATCTCGCTTGCCGCTCACACACCAAACCAGCATGCCCACTTCCCCTTGCTCACTGTTTTCCAACGGTGGCTTAGCTTTCAAAGTGGGTTGGCTCAGACCCTACTCCCAGAACATTTTTTGGTCGCCATGTCCGGTAACTGGTTCGGTCCGGCCTCCTGCACGGCACGCTGCTTCCTTTGTTAGCCTGCATTTTTCACAATTTGATGTCCTCTTCATCGCTTTTTGGGCAATGAGCGGTAGTGGTCCATCTGACCACACTTCCAACAGCTATCATCTGTTCGGCTCGCTGCGATCTTGACCGGATTCTCCTCCTTTAGCTTGTAGCCGTTCTGGGTTTACTGCCTGACGACCTCTGGGAGTCGGGTGCTGCTCTTGCCCCTTAACTTCTGGTTCGCTATTTGCTTGCCCAAGGCCTGTGACGAATTCTTGTTCTAGAACTCCCAACCCGAACAAGTGGAGGGTTCTTTTGGTTTCGCAGTATCTCTCCCTTCTTTCTCCCTTCTCCTGCACGATGTAGGCAGGCTTCTGCCGATCATCCCGACTTCCCCGTGGCTCAACTCCTGCATCAGGGAGCATCAGCCCAACTGGTTGGAATGGTCACTTCATTGAAAGTCCACGAGGGAAGCAGTGTGCCTAGACCAGTGTTCAATCCAAGTCATAACAGCTGCTTCACGCTTCTGGATGTCCTGTCTATACGCTTCCACGCTTAGGAACTTAAAGCTTTAAATGAAGTATCGCACCGACTTTTTGTTGCCCTGCTTCCTCGTGAGAAGTCTCTGCATTCCCCACCTCCGTAAGTAGTTCAGAGACACCACCTGTTCCTGTCTTCCCACAGTCAAATTCAGCAAGCAGCACGCCTGCCGGTCAGCCGACGATCAACCAATTAGCTTCATATCGAAGTGCCATCAAAAGAACTTACCAGATGCTGCAAGAAGTCCAGCCCTGTCTCGAACCGACTTTCCTTGAAGAAACAACCTCCCGGGGAAAATCCCGCGGGGGCCCCCTGCCAAAAGGGCGCGATCACTTTTTCCAGCCGACCCCCTCCTCTCTAGCTACGAGCAACCTCGTCCGGACTCCGGCTTACAGCTGAAGACTGTGATGATCCGTTTTTCAGGATCACTCCTTTGCAGGGCGCACTCTCACGACTGCACCCCCTTACACGCTGGGTGTCACCCCCCTTGTGGAGGCGCCGGCGTGCCGCGTGGACGACCGACGCAGACTTCGAGAATCGCTTCCTGAACTCGCTGGGCGCAAGGCCCGTCCGTCCGGTCTGGGTGGAGTCTGGGCAGAAGGCAAGGCATCTCTCTCTCCTCGTCCAAGGACTCTTCTGCTGCTGACGTGAGGCCAAGGCTGGGCTCTCACGGGCCCTGGCTTTGCTTTTGAGCAAGCCCGGTGACACTTGAGGTCACCTGTCCACCGACACGTTGTCGCTAAGCTGCTGTGGTCGTCGCGCTGCTAGTCGCTGTGGTCACCACACTGGCTGTTGGCAGGGGTGGCAGAACCTGCCTAACCCGGCTGCTCTGGCCGATTGCGTGACACCGGCTCCACTGATTGCTGCCATGCCTCGACATTTCCTCGAGGCGTTCTTGAGCGCCCTCACTTCCCTGGCAACTTGAGGTCGTTGTCCAACATCCATCCGTCGATCCAGTCGGATGAACCCCGCACCGACACTACATAGAGAGACAGTGAGCTCCTGTACATTGTCTGCATTGCGGCCCTAGTACTTGTGCATGGTTGCCACGTCATGTTTCCTCTGGGAGGCATATTCGCACACCACCTCGAGGCTCGGCGCCAAACACCCTCCAACTCCTACGTAGAACCGCTTACTTGCGAATCCCCGCTCGTGTCCATCTCTTTAGGACTTCCTAACGGCGGTAGATCACAGAGGTAGGCGGCTCAACTCGTCTGCTAACGTCTCCCTGGTGGAGAGTCCTACCAGCACCCGTGGAGCGATCTCCTGCCGCACAATCTAAGAAAAATCCTCCATGGCTTGTCGGCATTGGGAAAGGCAAGAAAGACGCCGACTGGGGTCAGACTTGAAATGTTCCTCCATCATCGTCCAGGCATCAATGATGTCCTTTCGCTACTGGTTCGGGGTGACGTGATGGTGAGGCATCCTGGAAGGCATTTTCGCTGGCGGGCGGGTGCCCTCCAGCGACCCCTCAGAGGTCCCACAGGACTTCACACTTTGACAAGGAGTCCGGCAACTTTAAGCTTTCCCGATGGCACGGTGTGGTAGGTTGCCCCTTGCGGTACTGCCAGTTCCTTCCCTGGCCCATCCCTGGCAGGATCACCAGAAGTCTTACAGTACGGGTAAAAATGGTCCCCCAGCGAAGTGGGACTCACCGACGGTCTGGCAACCAGACGGCCTCCCCTGGAAGACGAAGTTCTCAGTTGTCAGGCACCAGAGAGCGGCAACACCCCTCGCAGGTGGCCAGCCTCCCCAGTCCCTTCTCCCTCAGGTGGGACTCCCCCCCCCCCAGGCCCGCTTGTCCTACGACCATGGACTAAGCCACCTGGTGTCTCGAAGAGTCCTGACTCAGCACATGAAGATCCCTGTGCCTCCGGCCCTGCGTGTCCCTAAGGCATCTCCAGAACTATCTCCCAGCGTGAATCACATGATGAAAAGCTGCAAACACACCATCTGTCGCGAGAATCTCATCTTGCTTGCCACTCGATACCAAACCAGCAAGGGGAATTGGCGGCCCAATATCCCTGCTCACTCATTTTCCAATGGCGGCTTAGCCAAAGTGGGTTGGTCAGACCCTACCCCAGCTTGAACATCCTTGGTCGACTTCACGTCTACTTGTGGTCGGTAACTGAGGGTTCGTCTGCCTCGTTCTGCACGCTGCTTCACTGGCGTCTGCATTTTCAGCCAATTTGATGTCCTCTTCATTGCTTTTGGGCACGGAAGCGGTAGTGGTGCATCTGACCACACTTCCAACAGCTATCATCTGGTCCAACCCTCCATGCCGCGGCCTTGACGGACTCCTCCTCCGTATTCTCCCGGGGGTTTGCCGTCTCCGACGACCGCCTCACTGGGAGCTGGTGCATTCTAACCTCTAACTTCTGGTTCGCCACATTTGCTTGCCGGGAGGCCTTTGACTAATTCTCTTCTAGAACCTCCTGTAACTGAACGACGTTCGCTGTAAGAGGGTTCTTTGGTTTCGCAGCATTCTCCTTTTCCTTCTCCTGCGCGATGTAGGTTTGGTACTGGCCGGGATCATCCCGACTTTCCCTGCATCAGGACTGTCCCCCCTACTAACTCCTGCATCAGGACTGTCAGCCCAACGGGTTGAATGGTCACTTCATTGAAAGTCCGCCGGAGGGAAGCAGTGCCTAGACCAGTGTTCAATCCGTTTCATAACAGCTGCTTCACGCTTCTGGATGTCCTGTCTATACGCCTTCCGCGGCAGGAACATAAGCTGTGAAATGAAGTCTCGCACCGACTCTTTGTTGCCTTGCTTCCTCGTGAGAAGTTCCTCCTCTGCCATGCACATCTCCACCTCCGTATGGAAGTAGGAGTTCAGAGCCGACACGAGGGTAGCCCAGTCGTTCCTCTCTTCCACAGTCAAATTCAGCAGCACGCTCTGCACTTTGCCGGTCAGCCGATCGATCAACCAACCCGCTCAGCTTCATCGATGTTGTACATCGTCAGGATCTCTACCAGATGCTTCAAGAAGTCCAGCCCTGTGCTTGAACTGCACTGAGGTTGGAATCGTTGGCCCATCGCAACTGTCGGAATCGCTATCCGAGTCGCTCGCCGCCGGGCCTCCCGTCGCGTCTTGCGTTTCACGTGGCTTTTGCGTTCCTGCCGATGTTGCTCTGCTGTGTCTACAAATGGGGATTGGCCAGACAAAGGGGTTCATCATTGCGTCTACCTCGCGAGGGAGACTCCTCTCCTCGCACTTCTCTGCTCGATCGCTGTTGCGCTTCGCGGGCGGCTCCCGCCATTCCATATTCGCACGCTTTGGCTGAACTGCTGGGTGAGGGACGGGACTCCTGTCTCTCCATGTTAAATCATGCAACCGTGCCCTCAACTACTTCTCTGCAGTGTCCCTAGCCTCCGCCTTTGCTACAGCCACCCTTAGAGTGGCCAAAGGGTCGGGGTTGGGATCTTGCCGTTCGATATTTAGTTGCTTCTTCGATTTACTTGATGGGTCGGGTTTTACGGGACGGACTGCCCGCTTGCTAGAACACAACGATGACCCATGATGGCGTCGCTTCCCCTTCTTTGGCTTGGCCATCGCGTGTTTCTTAAGACGCACGTTGCTATGACTCGCTTTCCGACACTGGATCGTCCAGCGAGGTCTCTCGAGACTCGTACCCCGGAATCTTCGCGCGTTGCCAGTCATCCAGAACCCTGCTCGTTCGGCGCCACAGTTCGACTCTCTGTCCAGTCCGTGTCCCCACCAGGAGGGCCTTCAGTATCGAAGTCCACTCTCATCGCACCTTCAAGGCATGGGGTATACCCTTCTCTTCCAATCCGCGCTTGATATCTGCCTGGTTTTTCTTAAGGAGATCCAAGAGGACCCTCTCCACTGTATCGAGCCGCAACAGGTATCCTGTCCTTTTCTTCTGGCTGACACAATTCCACCCTCAGTTCGGTCCACTCCCCTGGTTCCACATCGCAGATGAGCCCCAAGAAGAAGACCCTCTCCGTTGGTCCGTCAAGGATATCATCCTGGGCGTCCCAGAGCGAAAACCACTTGTTTACTTCGCTCACTGTCGCTAGGCTTTGCAGGACGTTCTTTATCGAGTCATGACCGCTTTTCCTCACACCGTCGTGAACCTGGCTTGTTCTGTTCCGAGTCTCCGACTTTACCTGGAGGTTGCGACTTCTCGGGTCGTGTCCCCCCACAGCTCCCAAACTCTCCTGCTGCCTAAGCCTTTCAGCATCCTCTGGTGGGTCTAATGCGTCCCCATTCTCCAGCTCGTCGCTCACCCGCGAGTTTGCCGGAAAAGGTTGGCGAACTTTGTCGCCCCTCTCGGTCGCATCGTCCTTGCGTTGTTCGCTTTCCTCTTCGCACGACTCTGGTTGATTCCGATTGTCGGCATCCGACAGCTCGTCACTCCGCGACTGTTCTTTGTCGTCCTCGGTGGTCCGCGCTACAAACATGTTGTGGAGCGGCTGCACGCTCGCACCATGCGGTACGGCGCCACCGAAGGCAGTGTTGGTCTCCTATGCGGCCCCTGCTGGTGGTGGTGGCGTCAAGGATGGCAGTACTTGAGGCACCGTCCACACCCCGCCAGTCATCCCCATCAGCTCTAGGGTCACGAGGGAGCTGCTCCATGTTGTCATTCGGACCCGATGGTCGGTCCGCTCTTCTGCATCCTCCCCACTTTGTAGTTCGCGCAAACCGGTCGCTTTCGACACTCTCGCGCTGCGGGGGTCACTCGCACTGTAGCGCTCCTTCTCGCACATGTCCTCGTCGCAGTAAGCGGACATCGCTTGCGCGATCTCCCACCTGATGAGACGAGAACTCTCTGCCAATGCCTGCATTGATCTCGCATTGCTGGACACCACTCTGCTCACTGTCCGCTGGGCTGACGACAGGACTGCTCCCCCATCTGCCTGTGCCTCGGGGGGCTTTTGCTGCTATGGAGTCTTGGCCATCATAGGATCTCCGGGTGTTGCATCCGAACGAGGGGGTTATCCACCCCCACGTCCAAGCGCGTACTCACGTGAGATCCTGGTCACGGCACCAAATCTGTAAACAAAGTAACTGGAACAAGTGTGTCAACCCACCGTAGCAGTGACACTCACCTGGGGTGCATGCGTGGCCTCACGGCCTGCGCACCCCCAGCTGGGCCGCAGACGTTCCTCTTCCTGACTACTCCTCATTGTGTTTCCTAAACCTACACGTGCACCACGTACCTGGACCACCGGTCGGTCCCTGGGTCGTGGGGTGTATTGCCCGGGTTTCATGAGAGGCCTCCACACGGGGAGGACTTCGCACCGGTGCTGACACGCTGTGCTACGGGCGTCCCCTATGTGCAACCACGGTAGACCAAGTCCACGACGGTGAGGGAGGAGGGCCACCGGCCAACCTCGGTAAGAACAAGTAAAGAGGGCCTATTCCCTTCGGGAATAGGTTGCCAGCCCTACGTGCTGCTGTACCAGCGTCTAAGAGAGAACTGCCGCTAATCGGCTCAACCCAGTACAAGAGAGTACTGGTTCCTAATCCTATAGTGGCCATAGTAAAGGACAACAACAAAACCCTATCAAGGTGTGTGTAACTGGGATATTAACCTAGTCCAGTGCAACTTATACTATAGGGGAATTTATACTTTGCGGTCATGCTGCAATGAACCCGCGCACTGGAGGCCCTAACAACATTTGTTACACTCTAAATATTGGCGCTTTGAAACCTCTGCTGAAACAGTATATAGAGAGCAATACTATCTTTTATTATTTGATTCTCATTTAGTAAACAATATATTATATAGATTGAGACACAGAGACCAATATCTGTCTTTGTTAACATGTTGGATATATTCATCGGTTTGACATAATTATCAAAAGGTTCATGATTATATTGTCTTAATACCTCCACTTCAAGTCCAATCATCTGCTGCATTGCAATACAAAGCTACAAACTGATTAACTTAAAAAATAATTTTCAAAAGGTTCCATTATAACTTTTGAGCAAAGTATTTGAAAGTATACCTCTGAAAGCTTTCAGCTTATCTTGACGTTTTAACCATCTGTCACCAATCCGCATATTTGTCATAAGATAGTGGTGGGATGTCACCGGTGTTTCTGTCGATAAAGTGTATCAAAGTATCAAAAGAAAGCTCAACGCAAATGAAGACCTTCATAAATGAGCTATAATGAAGCCGATTGACATTGTGGAACTGCTCGAGATTCACTAGGATTCACTTACTTTACATACAGGGAGGACTTCAAATAGCAAATCCATAGGATCACCTGTCTTTTTGATTGTTTGCAATGCCATCATGGAGTATATGGAAGAAAAGAGCCATAGTTATAATACACCGGCCCTACCGGTCGTATTGCTACGTAGATGACACAGACACAAAGCTCGACTATACACATGCAGGAGTTCACTGACCACTTGAAAAGTTTGAATATTGACATAAAGTTCACTACTGAAGGTGAGGAAGAAGGGGAATCGGCTTCTCTCGATACCTCCACTATCAAGACAGAAGATGGAAGGAAGACTGAAGCTGAGCATAATCGGAAAGCCCACTCATACTGACTCATACCTCCACTTCAAGTCCAATCATCTGTTGCATTGTAATACAAACTTAGCATTTTCTGGACCCTGCACCAGAGAGCCAGAGCAGTTTTACCTGAAGAGAATGACAACCATCAAACAAAAACACAAAGACAAAGCATTGTCAAAGTGTGCATATCCTAGCTGGGCAATCAAAAAGAGGCTCCACTTTTAAAGAAAACGAAAAATTCAGAGAGAAGAAGGACACATCGGATGGACGAAAGATGGCTATTCCTTTCGTAATGGATCTTTCAGAAAGTGTGAGTAGGATTATGAATGACTGAAGTGCTTTCGTCAAGCCAATGAACGCACTCAGACAACGTTTGAGTGTTCCGTAAAATCCGGTGAAAGAAGACATATGTGTAGTAGAGTACCAAATCAGTAACAATCAGCATGTACGTCGGTGAGACATCCAAGACACTCAAAGCTAGATTTGATCAGCATAGACGACCGGGCAGCACATCTTCACATGTATCCACCCATCTCCAATAGTCAGAGAGACAAAAGAACCCTATTTCCCTGGATAATGGCAATATTCTAGATTGTAACTCCAACCAATTCGAGCAAAAATCCATGAGACTGTTCACATCAGACGTCTCAAGCCAAACGTCAACATAAACGTTGGGACCCTCAACCTGCCTGCTATCTGTAACAACATCCTCATCACTACCGGCAATGACGTCACAACATCATCTCGTGCTGAATAGGCGGATTAGCAACAGACTGAGGAAACTCCATACCATTAGAATTGAAGTTTTGTATGGTATACTTTCAAAAACGTGACTCAAACGTAGCCAAACATACCGTGTATTTCCTAGTTTACCAATATCTGTATTTCCATTTCAGAGCGACCATAATGGCTACCTTCTTCAGTGGCTATAGATGGGTTTCCCGCCTGCGAAGCATGGGCTTAACAGACATACCAGATGACGGAAGTGCAAGACTACCAGATAGTCTCCTAGAAAATATTGTTGCAGCTAGAAAGATCTGGAAAGATTGTGACTCTCCTGGTATATCAGATTGGGAAACTATATTTGTACCTATACTTAATAGATGGGTACACGAAAAATTCGAAACACTGCAACTCTCAAGCAAAAAGAAGAGGCTTAAATTTTTGGACAGATTGCTAAAAAATTACACACATAAATTGGATGAAGATGGCAACGAACTCAAAGTAAAATTGGAAGAAGCAATGAAAGACATTGCGGAACAAATGGGTGCAAAAGAAAAGAAGCTCAAAATGATTTGTGAGTTGAGAGGAAGCTCATCGGAGGGTACCAAGGTGGGGCCCTTGGATGAATTTGATTATAAAGGTTTTCTAGAAATCAAGCCAGATGATAGAACACTAGAGTTGTTGTATCCTACTCTGTGGGAAGTTTTACAACAGTATAAGAAAGATCAGAATCCATCACAACCTTTGCAGTTAATTGGTGCGTGCTATCATTCGGCACGACTGCTAGGAATTGTATTCCAGTGGAAAGAAGATCAATTGGTCAAAGTAGATCTCACGCCTACGTTAGAAGGTGGCAAATGGCAAGGAGTGCGCACACAAGATCCTCTTGGGGAGAAAATAGTGAAGCAGCACTTCTTCATCCTACCCGGTAGTGACAGTTTCCCACCAACCAGATGCAAACCAGTGCTCAAGCATGACAGCTCTTATGCCGAGCGCAATGTGCTCAGTAACACGCCACCAGTGTTGAGAAAAGCCTACGTCCTTCTCAAGATCTTGATGAATTCCTGCTTCACTCCCCAGGTGTGCATCAACCCACCAAAGGGCACTCAACTAACAAGCTATAACCTCAAAGATGGCATGTTTTGGTCAATACACAAAAATAAGGGAAAATATGTGGATGCAGACTTGACCACTGAGAATATAGTTTTAGCTGCTGTTGACATTTTGGAGAATATGAAAGAGGAAGAGTATTTTAAAATACAACCTAAAAAGGTCATGCATCATCCCTTTGTAATATTTATGTACAAATGCATATTACTTGGCAAAATGTCGACTGCAAAATCAAAAGTCATCAAAAGTGTTCAATTGCAACCACGGAAAAGTTCAAAGCAAACTTTCCGAAGCTGGAATCCTGGAGATCGTGTAGACTCTAATGGCGATGAGGGTGAAAATTCTGTACCCCATGCCACTAACCTAGGTAAGATGTTGTGCCTGTTGAATGCTTATGTACAATTATGTTTTATATGGATGTATGTTATACATATGAAATAAAGTTATCTTATCTTATCTCATCTAATTACATTCCTATTTTTATCCCATATAGTATAGAATAAGAAGATTTTGATTATTTTGGATGTAATTGTTGAGCGAAAAGCAATTTGAAACACTGTATTTTCTCCCAATACATTCATTCTGGTGGTGAAAACAATGGGTTACTTTTATTGATGCATTATTTCCAATGTAACTTTTAGGATTGGGAGAAATTACCATGGTAGCAGATTACGCTGTGAATCGACTTCAGCTTCTCGGTGAAGGTGGATACGGAAAAGTCTATAAGGCTGTCAACACAAAAACAAACATCTCTGTTGCTGCCAAAGAAATTCTTATGACATTCAATGAAGAATCTAATAAGAAGATTTTGAATGAAGTTGATGTTTTAAACAACATCCCACCACATGAAAACATCATGCAATTCATAGCCAGCCATCTGGAGACAGGGTATCTCTGGATTTTTGTAGAGTACTGCCGTTTAGGAAACTTAGATGAATATGCATCACGGACCATGATCTCTGATGCTCAGAAAGTGAATATGATGATGGAAATGACGTTAGCCGTTAACCATCTCCACACTCTGCAAACCCCCATCATACACCGGGATGTGAAGCAAACTAATATATTGGTGCAAGACATTGGTGGAAAAATAGTTCAGATAAAATTAGCAGATTTTGGATTATCTAAAATTGCATCTCTGTCCACTTTGGCTACCTTCATTGGCACACGAGAATTTTTAGCTCCAGAAATCTTCAAGGGGGAAAACTACAGTTTTAAAGTGGACATTTTTAGTTTGGGTTTAGTGTTTGATGCATTCATTGATGTTATCAAGTCAAGACTTAACCTGCGGAAAAGTAAGATTATATGTTCTTGACAATTTTATGTAGTTGTGATTCAGTTTTATTTCAACACATTGTTGATATGTAATCTTAAGGAATGACATTCTTTAATTGTTTTCTGTCATTATTTACATAATTTGTATATAACATTTGGCTTTTATCTAGTTAATAACAAGGCAGTTGGTTTGGCGATGTGTGAATCCATCTTGGCAAATGGTACTATCCACAAAATGCCACTCATACCATATCGTCCAGAGACCTCTGTGGGGAAGAACCGTGTGAAGAGTTTGGTGAGCGCCATGCTGAATTTCCAGCCCCAGCAAAGACCGGACACTAGTATTGTGTTGGAAGAACTCAAAAGATTGCAGGTAATTCTTCATATATTTCCAACTCAGGTCTGATGCATTGTTTTACATAAACATCAATTTCTCATGTTTGTGTTATATTATATTAAAACAATGTTTATACCAGCGGCAGCATAAGGCTGGGCACAAGGCATCTATGATTCTGACTGTCCTGCCTTAAAATTGGCAGCCATTTTTTCACTGACCCATCGTGTTAAAATCATTCATTTAATGCCATGCAGGGATCTGAATAGGAATGTCATGATTACGATAGGAGCAACTTTACCACGTTTACACATTGTTATAGATAGTTTTTCTCTTCTAATGCACTTATTCCTACATAATATAAACAAAACAGTCGCAGCCTTAATGGTCAGTAACGCGCTTATTTGCCCGATCCGAAAATGAATGACCAAATTTCACATCTATTTCAAAGATAAATATTCTATGGACATACATGAGAGGCATTATTTTGCATCAACGTTGATTTAATCTATAGTATTATAGCGAATTTACACTGGATATTTCAAATGCTGCAAAAATTAGGCATACGTCTCGATTGTATCAGTCGTAAAAATACTGTTTTGTCTCGTCACTATAGTATCACAATTGAGTTGGGTTTTTAATGTTACTTCTATTTAATTGTTTTAATGATTTAACTGAAACATGTTTAGCAACAAGTTGTTAGGGATGGCAGATTATTACATGTACGTCAGTTGAGGGGTTATGTTGGTTCTGGAGAAATACAGGGAGAGGGGTCAATTATTTTTGTGCAGATAGATTTTTTGTTTGTTTGGAGAGATCGATTATTTTTATTCATCAAAATATAGAATTCTGCCAAATCACAACTACACCTGAAAAGGCTACCCCTCAAGGTAAATACTATGCAAATGTAAACAAGGTATATTAATGTTCATTACCATCATAGGTTTTTAAGTTTTAGACGTGAAGCCATACAAAGCCATAATAATTTTGGTTTTGTAAATCAGTGTTCATGTTTGAAGCGATGGCTTGGTCATTTTGACATACACATAATCCAAAAGAACAAGGCAAGCTGAATTACTTCATTGATATGGACTTGACGTAATTACGTACTAATCAAAGCTGTGTTCACACTTTTATTCTATGTACATTTTGCTGTCGAAATATATAGCTTAGCCATTGTATTATTTTAATTGCCCAAAATGTATACCCTATGTTTAAATGAAATAAACTTTTCTCTTCCTCTCTCATATTATCACTGCTTGTACCCAACAGAAGCTGTAGCAGTCTCCAACACACAGGCAGAGGCAGAGGGGCTCACGACGGGGAAGTTACAACAGGATGATCACTCTGCACATGAGAATCAGGACTCTGCAGGTAAATATTTCGAACATATTACAATTTGTGTGTCGCTTATTAGTTTTCCAAATATTGTAAATGATTGAAACAATACGCTATGTATAATTAGTATTATATGTCAGTTTCGTTATCATTAACATATGATTCACTCTATATTATCACTGCCTGTGCCCCAGCAGAAGCTGTAGCAGTCTCCAACACACAGCCAGAGACAGAGGGGCTCACGACGGGGAAACTACACCACGACGCTGACAATTTTACACACAGTCAGGAAATAACTTCAGGTATGAACCTTTATGTAATACTGTCAATTCCTTGGATGTTTTCTTAAAGTTATTGTATATATGGTATCCTATTTATTGATTAGACTCGTACAGTCAGCATAATATAGAAAATTGGAAATGGTAAAATGATCTATTTACAATCCTTAAGAGATTCACCTGAACATTACTTTTATCAACATCTGCCTATTTATCACGCTATGTAGAGGAAGTGCTCAAGTTATTGGCACCACACAAAGTCCACCATTTCTTATGCATGTATGATATCTATATTTATTTTTATGATAAAACATGAAAGATAGTTATATTGGGAGCCTAAATTGAGTAGGCCTAATAAATCTATTTCAATTAAATTTACTTCGTACACATGTATATGTCAGAAGTATTCATATAATTGAATTCAAACATTATGCATACATTTTTGTGTAGTAGCTTACCACTTTAAGACGATTATATTATCCTGTTATCCTATATTGAATGATTTAGTTACATCATACTGGTTATTTGTATACATGATATTTGCACAAAACAATGATTTTCAAGTGAGCCTAATTTGAGTGTGTATTCCTCAGATATTTCCTTGAATGAAATTGTACTTACTAGCTAAGTTTATGTCTGCAGTATTCATACAATTAAGTTCAAGCACTATGACTTTGTTGTTTTGTCCACAGTAACTAAATTGAATAGAAACCAGTTAGGTGATTGTCTTAATCAGTTGACCAATTAAGTTATTTGTTTGCTGAGAATGATTTACTTAGTGGGAATTTATGGACTGTTACAAGAAGTATCAGTTCAGTTGTAAAAAACGACATGTATTATCTTTTTAATACTTCATTGAATATTGACATTCAAAAATCATTACATACAAAAATTTCATATTTCAGATGATACTAATAATACATATAGTTCATCTTGTTCATACTAATATGGATGTAACAGTGAATAAAACTTTCAATGGTATGATATTGTCAAGCAATTTCATCAAAATATTTCTTTCTTTTCTACCAAAATCAACATTTTCTTCATCCATATATGTTATCGCCTTTTCGTCATATATATCATTCCTGATTCCATGATGCTACCCGTAACACATTCTCAACATAACCATACAGTTCTCTTGCAGAAAGGTGTTTGCTTACTTGATTTTGTTTGTTTTCTTGGGAGTCCTACTTGCAAGACTTAATAAATTCTCAGCAAATAAAATGTTCTCAGCAAACAAATATCCGGATTGACTAATTGATTAAGAAATTCCTGAAGCAAGCTTATCTTTAATCAATTTAGTTACAGTGGACAAAACAAAAAGTATTCACAGTGTTTGAATTCAACTATATGAATACTTCTGATGTAAACTTATGTACTTAGTACAATTTCATCAAAAGAAATTTATTAGAACTACTCGAATTAGGCTTTCCACATAACCATCTTTAGCAGTATGAATAATCAAAATTTATCTTTCACCCAAATATCATATATGCATGAAAAGTGGTTGACTATATTGTAACCAAAACATTCAATATAGCATCTTCATAGAGATTGTTAAGGGTAGCGAGAACGTGCCGTTGGACATTTTATGTTGTATATCATGTTGGCACATACTGTTTTCATCGACAATTGTTTGTGAAACAGTCTATTTTATGTACAACTGGAAATACTTATGAATTGCTGTTTATAACACAGTTTATTTTATGAATTGCCCTTGTATGACAGGGTTAATTAATCACTGTTTATGACAGTATTTGTTTTATGTTCGGCTACATGATGTTTGTGATGAGCAATCAATTGATATATGTTATGTTAATCATTGTCTGATAAATGAACACAACAGCCATGCATTGTTTTCCATTTAATAATTGTGTGAAAGATATGATTATGCAGACAGTGTTTTATAAACAATACATTGTGTCGAGGTGAAGTTTATGAGATCTATAATGGAAGAGTTTGTATTTTGTGGTAGTTAATCTTGGAAAAGGGTATTATACTATGTCATGTCATTTAATTAAGCAGAAGTTGAACTAGGACCCAGCACCCTGTCGGAGCGTGTGCAGAATTTACACATGGAAACTGGTGGTGCTGTAGACAAACATCCTGGGCCTACAGGTAATGACAGACACTAGTTATGCAAATACACGCAATTTTGAATCATGTTGTCGATACGCACGATGGCCTTTAATAGAAAATATGGTGTTTGATAAAAAAAAAAACAAATAATGAACATACTTTGCTTTTTAGAGAGTAGGATCATGTCCAGGAGTCAAGAAAAGAAGACATCAGTGAAGCCTTCCACACAGCAGCGGACACGGGCCAGAAATCCTGGTGAGTGTTATTATGATCCTTCAATGATATATTTTTTTTCCTTCAATGATATAAGCTTAAATGTTGAAACAGCTAGGCTTATGAATTTCATTATAATTATTATAAAACTGATTATAAGGTATACTAGTAAGTCATTTAAATGTTAACCCTTATATTCATTATCTACTATAGATTGTAGGATTTGTATAACAAAATATCTTCAATCATGTGAAAAGCCAAAGAGAAAAACATAGCACAAATTTATTCTATGCACCTATTTATTTTGCCACGTACTTAAAATGAATTGCGTTGGGCATACAACGTTGTGCAACACTCTATCTTGCCACATAAGAGGTTGAACATCAGTTCTCTTTATGTTCTATCAAGTCAGTTCCTATCACTATTTTGTTTATGTTTCCATTCCGTCAAGTCATTAATCAAAATACAGTGTACAACAATTGTTATTACATTTCGTTACTTAGATTATATTCTATAGCTATATGAATTATGATGATTATAATAGTTTTTGTATGATAATATTGTATAATCATATAGTTGTATAGTTGCGTTTCGTGGTATCATCTATAAGAAGCACCAACTGGTAATTGGACACCCACATTAAATCTACACTTTTAATATTGATCACCCAAAGCTGTCACAACCTGGTTGGCTCACTGTCTACGGTGCCGAAGTCCACAGTGGCCTTTTGAGAACCACCGTAGCTTTCATTATAAGGGCGATATAGGGGAATATAGGGCGATCTCTACACTATAACATACCATTGCACGTTTCCTCACCATTTTCTTTGAGTTATTTTTACGTGTAAACACCATGATTCACAGACTCCAGGTTCAAATGTTAACATAGATCTAGATATTTCTACTAAATGCACGTTGGTAGCCTGTCTTGTTTAAATAAACGTTTGATCAGTTTCACAGTTATGAATCAATGAAGATATGCATAAATGTTAAAAATTTTGACAGTTGCGAAAATATAGAGTTTGTTTAGTTCATGGAAGGCTGTTTCCAAGAATACTTGGATACTGTGTCGTCAATTTTTGGGGGCTCGAAGAAAAAGTTAACCGACCCCCCATCAACATTTTAAAAAGTTGAGTGACCCCCCCCCCTCCGCTAAAGAAAAAGTCCTCTATATAGTCATTGCATTGCTAAAAGAAAATATTTGAAAAAAATATACCGTAGCGTGATGAAAAAGATCAGCGACCCCCCAAGGAAATCAGAAAAGTTGGACCCCCCACCTTTTTGGACGACCCCCTCCAAGGTATCATTATTTATGATTGTTCCTTTAATAATGGACAACGTCACGACGCTGTCTTTTGTTGTAGTAGCAATGAATTTTTATGTTAATAAGTGTCACTGTATGTGTTTGCCCATTCACAAATAATTTGAACCGTGTGAAACACATTTGGTCGACTTTGGTCGTTGCCTACACTCTGATTTTGCTGAGATTGGGTTACTTTCTCTCTATCCTACTGCTTTGTATCAAATATCTGATTGTACACCATCGTATAAAACACTTTCTTATTCTACCTCAAAACCTTGAACCAGTAATTCAATTGCTGAAGGCAGACTTGATGTCAACTACAATTTTGAATTTGAATTTAAAATACAATTTCATGTTCCTTTTCAATGCCAATTACACCTCAATTATACTCTTGTTTTTTTGTTTCAGTTAAAGAAAAAAATGCAGAATATATTGTCCATACATCGGCTCTCATTGACACTGTAGCGCAAATATAATACAGCGAAACTTCGCTATAGGGACACCTAATAGCGACTCGTAAAAATGCAGGGATTTCTTTTCCTTCTCCATTGCAATGCAATGCTCTGGAATGTTTTACATCAGTGGGAACAGACCACCTCCATAATGAGCACACTTTCCACTTCCACTCTGCCACTCACTTGTCTTGTAAACCATGTTTTACTGCGGGATTACAGCATGACGGTTCAAAACTGATTATCGCTGCGCATACATTACAAGGTCCCTACATGGGGTCCGATATCAAGTGCCGTGTAAAGACATTCCAAGATTAGTTATTCTTTTAAGTCACTCTGGTATGATGTCCGTATAGAAGAAATGCATGTCTGTCCATAGCTATAAGGGCTTTCAATGCTAAAAATAGTTGTGTCACCGTGTCACTTTTAACCCATGTAGGGACCTATTGTACTGTAGTATTGATAGGAAACAATATACCACAAACTATCGGCACAGATTACTTAAACTGTTTAAGTACTCTGTGCTAGCAGTATGAGTTCTGATAAGAGGATACTGCGTTTATGGAGCAACAACGGAACAGGTGGTAATGATAGTTTATGACCTTAACAATAGAAAAGTAGCGTTTTTATGCAGGAGGCCGAGCTTGTTTTCTATTTAGAGGGATCTGAGTCTGAGTTCAGTTAAGGTGAAATCATCTATTATGATGACTCTATTCCCCGGGGAGTTTGTGTTGTGCATGATAAGGCTGTTCAATGTGACTCTTTTACACGTAAAGTGGCTCAAATACAAAGAAATGGCCGCGTCAATGTGTCGGTTGTAACCCATGACGGGGAAACAATATAACACAAATGCATAGTACTTCAGTATCAGTTCTAACGGATACTGGGTTTATGCTAAAAATGGAGACATCAGCACACATAATTGTGGTAGGTTTGGGAGTTGATGTGACTTTTGGAACGTTTAAACCTTTAGTGTATATCTTGTAACAATTGAAATTAAAAGGTGGTGTTTTCATGTAGCAGATTTCGTATGTTTTCTGTTTAGAGGTAAATTAATGGTGATTATGTCATAATAAATTATGATGTAACTCGTCTGCAGATGCATGTAAAGGGTTATAAATGTTCATTGTACGTAATCTATTCAACAAGTAGGTCAAAGTCTAATACGATTTTAATGTTGAAGAATACACAGATCTTGCATTATGTAAGAACTTTTATTAACGGACACATTCCAATATATACAAATATGATATGACGTTAGAAGACTTTAGAATACATATCATGACTGTATACACATAATAATAAAATGACATATAAAGATATAATGTCCCCAATGGTATGTCAAATATTCTACAAATGTTAATTAATATCAGTGACAAAAATAAATGTTGTCTTGCTGTAGGCACGGAAGCGTTGGTGCTGGTGGGAGGCCACCCGTCTGCCACCCAGATCAGCCGCGAGTGCTACATTCGCGCTGGTCTGGGCTGGCAGCACCTCAGCACCACGCCCGAGGAGCTGTGGAACATGGCGGTCTGCGCCGTGGACGACGGATTCATCATCGCCGGGGGTCATAGAGACGGCGATGTAGCCCAGCGCAGTTGTTACCATTACAGTGTGTTGACGGGTGAGTGGAGGAAAATGGCCGACATGCCCACGGCCCGGTCGGCGGCTGGCTGTGTCTCGGACGGCCGCCTGGTGTGGGTGATAGGTGGTGATGTGAGACAGAAGGGTGAGTGGGTGCCTGTTGATGACTGTGAGGTGCTCGATCTGAGCACAAATGTGTGGAAGAGTCTGCCTCGTTTGAGGCAGGGGATGGCATTTCCTATTGTGTGCATGTTGAACAGAATTATCCTTGTTCTGTTCAACGATGATGTTGTGAATAAGTGTAATATGGCTGCTGATGGTGAGAGAACGTTACAGGCGTTCGCCTGTGACGGGGATGCCGGGGAGGGTGGGGAGGGCTGGATTCTCCGCTGCCCGCTCCCTCACACTGTGGGCGAGACCTGGGGGGCCCGGGCGGTGGCACACGCCGGCCGCATGTTTGTGCTGGGAGGGGGGGGAGACTTTGTCACAGCTATGACTTAGGGACCGACACGTGGACGCAGCTCACACCAGCACCACGGTGCCATGTTGATGGAGCGGTGGTGGTGCAGGAGGGACGGCTGGTGCTGGGGGGAGGGAGGGAGGTGGTGAATGGGGAGTGGGTATGGACAGACAGCGTGGACACGTATGACGTCACTACGGACTCCTGGACGCCCGCTCAGTACAGTCTGCCGCTGAAAGTCGGAATCATGGCCTCGTGGTGTGCACGCTGTGATGGCTGTTGACGTGAGGTGTTCTGCATGAGCATTATGTGTGTGGTTTATATACATCAGTCCGAATCCATACACATTTGCTCCTTATGACTCGTGACAGCGTGACAAAAATAACATCACAAGATGCTAAGATTTTGGCGATATGTTACTATAAGTAATATTCTCACTCAACTGATTCTGCTGCGTTAGGAGTTTGATGATAACCGGAAAGTGTCTGGCTGATTGAGACTAGACAAATAAAAGTATGATATTGTTCTCTATTTAACCGGTTTTAGCTCCTTATCTCCTTTATTATTATTTAGACGCAGATTCCCATCAAACAATAGTTTACTGTGATGTGCGGAAAATGTCACTGTTGAGTAACAACATTAAAAAATACAAACGTTTTTCAGCAACTGTAATGCCAGATCCATCTTGCAGTGTAATGTGCCCTATGCAGATAGCAAACTGTAACGTAGTTGCCGCACACAGACACAGACGACCTGTCAGACACAGACACAGACACAGACGACCTGTCAGACAGAGAGAGGACGATGGATGCAGTGAGAGTGCGGTGTTTATGTATAATGATTATCTGCATGGTGTGAAAGAAATGTCAATGTGGTTGGAGTGCTGCATGGTCGTGTGTCTGATGGTGTATGTTTGGGATGTGGTTGTGGTATAGCAGTGGCATGTGTGTTAAAGGGCGTATTGGTCAGTTGGAATGTCAGTCCATTGGTATGTTGGTCAGTTGGTATGTTGGTCAGTTGTCATGTTGGTCAGTTGGTACGTCGGTCAACCAGCTCACTCACCCGTCACACACTGTGGGTTGCATTAGTGAACTATAGACACAATTTATGAAATCATTCTGACATTGTGGATTATTACTGTGACTAGAAAGAGTGCGCTTGATTTTAATGAACACTGTGTAACTGTTTGTAATGCAGAATTACAACAAGTTGAGGGAAATGTGGCAATACAAATAACAACAGTGTATTGGTTTTGATAGATGAAGAATTATGCTTAGTGTAAATAGCAACAGAGTGTTAACAAATGTAATTTCTTCTGTTCTGAGATGGTTGTGACATTTCTATGTAAATGATAAATAGATATTATGATCATTAGTCCACGTGTCCAGGGAGGTAGCCAGACTTTAAAAACAGTATGCACAAATTGTATTGTACATTGCGACATTCTTATTACATCAGTAGCATATATGATAATAGTATTGAAAATTATCAAACTAGCATCTAAAACAATAACTACCCATTACCTCAACACTGAAAGGTTGGTCAAAACATTTGTTAGATCATCAGATACTTCAATGCAACCTATTGCCTTGACTGAGAAAATTAACTATTCTCATGGCAACTTTAACTGTTATCACTGCCTGGTCACACATTCAGGAATCAGGAGTCATTAACTTTGTTTGTTTGAAGCAGCACAACATGTTTAGACAATGAATGATTTTCATGACTTTTGAAAAATTGTACCTATTACCAGAAACCCCAAAATTATGGTGGTTTTTAAAAAGGTACGCATGTGCGTACTGTGTGACTACTTATAATGTTACCTCCATGCTCGTGTTTGTGTATCAGAAGAATGCAGATTTTGTAAATTTATGTATTCATAGATTAATGTATATTATGTAAATAGAATGATCTTATTAGATTCAGAGAGACTGCTGGACGATGAAATGTTTTCTTACTGTACAATGTTCTCATGAGCTAAACATGTATTTTTTGTTGTATATTATTTCCTTATTGAATATTTCAATACAGATTGCAGTAGAGCCATTTACTTGTAGATGTAGACATAGAACTGTGTTTTTCTTTATTAAAAAATTGAATCTGCTTATTCAAAGATTTTTATTCATATTATTTTCTGCTCACATTGCTTTTAAAATGAAATGACAATATACATATACTTTGATATACAATATACTTTAAAAAAATCATAACGCTCTGGTTCTTTGAAAATTGATCTTAACGTTCATGCGTTTTCTTGCAGTGCATGTTTTTTTAATGAAGCAACTATATAAGAAGTTTAAAAAATTGCTCTTCATATATTGCCAAACATTTTGACTATTCACGGGTGACATTATTCTCATTTTCACTAACTTATTTAAGAATTTCCCTATCATAGAATTTGAACTGATTTTTATGTTTTTGATAAAATGTTGAGATATAGTAGAACGTACCTATTGCAAGATTGCTTATCCTAATTGTTTTCTGAATTGAGGTTTCTTTCATTTCCCTTCAACGACATTATAAATTTATATCAGCTGGTTACATCCAATATTTTTACTGTTATTTATTGAGATCTGAGATATTGAGTCTCTACTCAGTAAACTGATCATTAAAAATGTTGCATTTGTTATTTCTTTATACTTGCCTAAAATGTAAAGGGGAAAGTAAATTTAATGTTTCCACACCCATATTCACTCCTATTTTCGGCTGTATTTCGGGCTTATTGGCCCAATTACCAAGCAATTTATACAATGCACTCGGGCTTTGAAATCGAATAGAAAGAGATGACGATTGTGTGAGTAAAACATAATGCAAACTTGATAGAAACCATTTTCCTAAGTGTTGGATCACGACGGGATAGTACTAGTAAGGAACATTTGTAAACACAAAATATTAAAGGCGTTTATTTAAATCACAATATACAACACACATGTAAGTGAAATAAACAATCTATACCTAGAATACGATGGCCGCTTATGGGAGCCTGGAAAGGTTATTTTTGGCTTCTATGATTTTTTTCTCTCCTACTAGTGATTCATGTATTACAAGATACATCTTGCTGTGTAAGGAATAATCTTATCTAATGGTGTAACGTGATGAAATATGAAAAATATTATCATAATGCAGACAATGAGTGCAAAATTTACTACTTTGCCTTGTGCACAGTATCGAGTTCATCAAAATATTGATGATGCAATGTTGCTGTTACAATCTAAACTGTTATTGTTATTGTTTATGATATAATGAATATTAAAACCGTTAAATAATGACGATGTGTCCTCTAAAACCTGATATGGCCAAAGAGTTGTCATGTACACAAGAGTTGTATAGGCAGCTAGCCACATACTCTTTATCTATATGTACATTGCATTAAACATCAACTGTTAGTAAAGAATTATGCATATATTTACATTATAACGTTAAATTTAAACTTATCCACCAAATGAATGAAACACAATGCAACCAGATACTTTATGCCGTGCTATGATTGTACTGATGTCAATAATGCCCAGTACAGTCTAACCATTGTGCTTTTTGTGTGTGGGTTAGATTATGAGAAATACAGGTGTTGGTCTCGAGGTGTTGGTGTGTGGAATGGTTCTGTATCGCTTCTAGTAGAAGGGCAACATTTACTTTAGAAGTGAGGTTTGACAATTCGCAAAAACAGTGCTCTTCTTATATTCTGTAATGTTGTTCAACACCATGAGAGATCTTTGTTTAGACAGTAGGCAGCTATCCCCACACAATGTTCATTATCATGATAATTTACCAGTTTTAATCATGGCCCAGGAAAGGCTAATCAATTCAAAATGAACACAAGCAAACAGGATGTATCATATTTATTGATATCAAACAATCCATCAGTTTTACAGTTTAGCTTTACACCAAAAAGCACGTACTAGAGTTTTCTACAAATAAAATTAGAATAATGAACTTCAATAAATAACGTAAAATTTCCTATAAAGACAACACACATGACAGAATATCGGCGTGACTGTTACAGTGACTCAATATTACAGGTGCTTTGCAGTTGGCATCATTCACCATTCTGGATTACCCAGCACACACCATGGATCCAGCAATTCATCACCTGGATGACACAGTAACATGTGTCATCTCGCAATCGCACACATCTTAGCTATTACATATTCTGCTGACTTCTCAGTCTACTTGCTGTAGCTCACTGCTGACTTCAGCTTTGATGTTTCTATCGTCCTACTGACGTCTACTGTTGATTGCTGACTTCTGCTTAAAGTCAAACTAACTAGAGCAGAAGTCAAAATTCTTAAGCACCAGTCAGCAAAACTAGCAGCAGGACAGACACCAAGCAACAGACAGCCCTCTGTAACTGGTTGGTAGAGAACACCAACAGTCACAAGCAGCAATGTTCACAAAAACAGTTCAGTGTTAAAAATATAGGCGGGAAAATTAGCATTTGTTCTCTGGACATATCATCTACACACTAGATAATGTTTTTCGTCAAATCATGGAATGTAAGATAGATTGTTAGAGCGAGTGCAAGTATGGTCTAACATTGGGATTCCCATCATGGTTTTGTATTCACTTTCCAAGACAGAGTTTTCCATCAAAAGTATAGGATTAGCCTCACTGACACATGGAATGTGCCAATAATGAGCCTTTATCAGCTCCCAGGCCTCATTCACCAAAAAGCATTGTAAAAAAACACCATATTTGGAGATAAAGACAATCACCGGTTCGCCTGCGGTGCTTGGAGCCGGTTATGGCTGTGATTATGCGCTGCGAGCAGCCGTTATTGGCGGCTATAATGACACCCAATAATGCCTCGCTTCCGCCCGCTACATCCGTCGCCGTGGTGACACGAATACTGATGACCACCGGACACCGCTCCGTCAACACGCCCGCCCTCCACCTGCCACTCTACAACTCCCAAATGCTAATTTTCCCACGCTTCCCGCCAACAAGTGATGCAACACACAATGAAATATGCAGCAGCAGCAGCAGCAGCAGCAGCAGCAGCAGCAGCAGCAGCAGCAGCAGCAGCAGCAGCAGCAGCAGCAGCAGCAGCAGCAGCAGAAAGATGTACAAAAATATAATTTGTCTAAATGAGATTCAGACCCATATCTAACTGGGTATAGTTATAAGCTCAGATTTTCTTAAATCAAACTCTACTTCTACATCAGTTTGGAGATGAAAAACTGTATTTGATTTTCACAGCCATACTTGAGTAGTACATTTGCTACATGAACTGAAAAGTCTACCCCCCAAAATGTAATATTTGATAGAAAGTACACTTCAGATGATTATAATATTCATATACAAAGAGCAAGAAATATCAGAGTTTTACAGACAGAAACTTATGCATTATTCAATTCATCAGATCACTTCTTGTTAACAATGTAGACACAGTAAAAGAATCAGCCACAGCAGCAACAATCATTATTCTCCGTGTGCAAACCAAACACGTGACAGAAATCCAAGATGGCGTCACAACAGGTTAGGCATTAGCAATTTTCAGTTTTTGTACACACTACTAGATTGTGTAATCTTACATTCTATGCATACATACATTTATTAATGTGAACATTGTTATGTTTTTTTTTTATAAGTTCGGCATTTAAGGCAAACATAAAAACAGTTCATATGGCCAATTCAAACCAAATCAACCTGCGATATCGTAATTTACTTCAATTAATGGTAATGAACAACCGCTTGATATATGAGTTTACAATTGTTTATCATCATACGTATCCTTTGTTACCGTACATTGTTTTCCAGTGCATATACTCATCAAGTAAAACGTCAATAGTTGGAATAGGACTGTCCATTTCACCATCAAGCTCCATTTTGAATTTCTGTCACGTGTCCAATTGACCAATCATAAGTAAATAAAAATGCATAAACATCCTGCAGACATATGAAGTTCACAAGTAAACATTTTCAATTGGTCAGGAGACAATCAGTGACATGACTGACTAGAGCATTAGTGTACAGTCAAACCTCACTATTGGGGACAAAAATATCCTTAACATTACTGAGTTGGAGGTGTCCATATTTACAAAGCATTTCAAGTAACATTACATAGATAATGGGATGTTGAAAAGATCTTCCTATTTGTAAGGTGTCCCTGTTCGTGAGGTGTCACTGTACAAATATTGTGCAGTAGATCCCAGTGGCGTACCCCCCCCCCCCCCCCATTACTGCAGCACATATTGCTCATGTACTGGACCTGGAGGCAGCATTCTGTGAGTCTTTACGTCTGAGTAGCCCCCGACGCTATTTGGGAAATCCAGGATCTGCCGCATATGGATTTTGAGCTGACAATGTAATATACAGATCTTATTACATGGAACATACAGTACGCCTCAGTGGGTCATACCAGGTACATATGTTAAAATGTGAAAAGAAAATTGACTACATTGTTGTGCACAAGATTAACTGCTGGAATGTAACAATCAGATATTTACATCACATCTAGCTTCACATAACATGTTCAATCTGGACATTTGTCAAGTAAAAAGAAATTGGAGCAATATACATAAGTGTGGCCGTTTACAATGATGAATGAGTAATATTTAGACTGAAACGTTTAATCACCTTTTCATATATTCAGTATATCCAGTAGTATAGTTGTAGTTTAGTTCATGTATAAATTGACATTGTCTAGCTTATATATCTGAGACGTTGGCAACACTATTGACCACAAAAGGCTACAGGAAAATTCTACCAGCAGTCTCACCGTGGTATAAGAAAAGATTAATGACTGCATAAACTTATACAGTACACAAAAGCTCAGGAGCTACATGTAGACAGTCACGAATGTTGAAGGTGAATCACTCATGGTATTGCAGCTATGGTTAGTTGGCAATAGTTGATTGTTTCATCAAAGACGAGGTTTTGAAAGGTAAAAATCACCCCTCCCCCATTTTTTTTTGTTTTACCTTGCCTACACTGGCTGATATTAATTTTGTCATCTGGTACCGCATTGTAAACATTCGGGAGCACATTCGTGACTGTCAGACTGGGGCTTGAGGTTGGAAGCTGCATTCATTTCCTTGACTTTTTCAACCACTTCTATCTGTCACGCATGGGTGGTGCGATGACGTGGCCAGCGAGGATGTTGTTCTATATGGCCCGAAGGTCCATGTAACCCCACCATGTATTAACAACAGAGGTTGGCAAAGTCATAGAAACAGCAGAAAGCTTCCAGTGCTGGCTTATTGGAAAATGCATTCAGCAATTTTTGTAGGATACACATCTTAGATAATAACAAGTTGAAGCAAGCTGTATTGACACGTGAAGTACCACATGCACGTTCGTAAAAGCATCAGTTCACGTTTACAATAAATACAATTACGCTAGCTCTCCAGGTGGGATGGCTAGACTATTCTAGAACATTCTAGACCAGTAACAGCGATGTAAAAGCGCATCCTTATTGTAAAACGATCAGTAGATGTAGAATTGTCAAAAATGAAAGAATATCGACTACAAGAGTCTAGCGTCATTCTAAAAGTTATTCTAGCCAGATCTAGCAGCCCCACCTAGCGCAGACATAATACACTCGAAGAATTCTAGCTCTAGCATCACAGAATACGGGGCGCACAAGCCAACCCATTTTGGTTTACAAACACTCAGTTACATGTCTTTAAATAACAGCTCATCAGCACTCTTGGAGAATGTACCTCTCTTTTCCCAACCACATGTATCTACGTCCACCTCAACTACATGTAGTTCGCTTTCAATTGTCTCTTTGAAACAGCAAAAAACACAACCCTCCATTTCTTTGGAGAGTCCTTCCTTTTCCCCGATGGTCTGTTCTGGTCCATTGTCTGTCTGCTCCGTGTCGCGCGTTGCCTTCTCTTTGTGTCCTGTACCACAAACTCTGCCCATTGTGTCGCCCCAAGTGAATTTCTGAGGTAATGTCCCAACGTCACCTAAACTACCAGTACTCAAGGCAATGGTCACCCCCACCCTCCCAAGCCCAGTAAAATATGATACCCACCCACTCTCCAGCCAATGACCTAATCCCACTTTCTTGTTTGCCTGAATAATTGTTAAAGCAAAACCCCAAATCCTAAACCAAAATTCTAAATCTTCACAGCACCTTTTATCTGACCCATTCCATAACTCTAATGGCTCTATTCATCTAACACATTCCTCGCCTCTCTCCATTTCTCAGGTCACAGCTGCCCAAACACTATGTCATCCGGCAACAGCTTAAAGCTCCAACGACCCCTCCCCGCCACCACCACACACACACATCAACCCGCACAGTGGACCCACCCTAAATCTCCCAGTCTCCACCCCTTCGAGAGTCTCAACACATCTTTCAGTGGCATCAAAACCCAGTAGGTGGCTTGCCTGACCACCATTACCCCAACCCACTCCTCTGGAGCCTCCCCCATAGAGCCCCCTCCCCATTAGAGCCTCCCCCTCCCCCATAGAGCCTCCCCCTCCCCCATAGAGCCTCCCCCTCCACCCCCAGTGTCTAGGGCCAGAACCTGCTGCAGAACTCGATGTACTCTGTCCTCTGTCGGCAGCAGCCTTTGTAGATGAGCTGTGAGTCGGCGTACTTGCCACAGATGTAGCAGCCTCGGTACACGGCGGCGTCGGCGCAGGAGTAGGGCCGCGGGTTGCCGCCGCTGCCGCCGCCGTACCCCGCCGCCGCCGCCATGGGCGCCGTCTCCGCAGGATGCGCGCAGCAGCACAGGAGCAGGAGCAGGAGAGAGGCGGCCAAGGGCAGGAGCAGCTGCGGGCGCCGCATCTGCAACACAGAGCAGGTAGTGGTCAGTGGTGGATTGGTCAGTTATCATTACATAACATCTTGAACAGCAGGAGCATCACTGAACAGGCAGCCGGGAACAGGAGTAGCAAGGGTCTTCATCTGGAACACACTAGTGGTAAGTGAAACTGGCAGTAGTTAATGGTAGTAGTTTAAATTTAGTGGAAATTTAGACTTCATAGTGACCACCACAGCAGCAGCAGCAGCAGCAAGCAGCAGCAGCAGCAGCAGCAGCAGCAGCAAGCAGCAGCAGCAGAAGTGAAGCAGCAGAAGCAGAAGCAGAAGCAGAAGCAGAAAGCCGAAGCAGCAACAGCAAGGCTGTTATGCAGCACCGACATGTATGTTGAATTATGTCAATATGAGCGATTGAGCCAGTGGTCATTGGTCAGTAGAGGTAGTTTCGATGAAAGCCTCAGGGTAACATAATGCTACTAACACCCCACTTCACACCTCACACTTACTTTGAAGTGACCCTTAGATCTATTGTTCACAGATAGTTCATAGGCATAAAAATAAGTGTGAAAGTGTGAAGTGTGATGTCCCTGTAGATGTTTTTGTAAGTTTCAAAGCATAACAGCACGGTAACATGGGGAATAGTTTGCCTGACCCATCTCATTAATTTGGTAAATGATATACTGCAATTACTGCCTAAATCGACAGCGGCCTTGTAATTTATTTTCAATTGGCCCCTCAGATAAAAACAACATGAGAAGCTATCAAGCATGTTTCCAGACACACATTTAAGCCTACCTAGTATTAACTGCCCCTACAAGCTGCCCACGAGTTAATCTTCATAATGACGTGTGAAAGAAGAGGGATAACTGCTGGAGTGGGCAGTTTGCAGTCACTCAGCAGACGTGTATCGGCCAGGAGGATTTGGGAAGTGCTATTCCTGGTAAGACAGCGCAGTCTGCAGAGACTGAGTCATGTGGCGTGGGAAGACGCGTGCGTCACAGCATGATTCAGGCTGTCATCACCCCATTGAGTGAGTCCTCCCCATGTTTACCCCAGTGAGCGGGCAAACAGGTGACCGGTGAGCAGCAGACAGCATGACCACTGCGTGAGCAGCTCATTGGAGCGTGCAACCATATGTTTCCTCCCACCTTCTGAACACATTACTGAAAACGTCGTCATTGACGTGATGGTGTGTTACCAAACAATAGAAATTTACGTTTTGAGGGCATGTTTGAGACCACGCTGTTATCAACTTGTCTGGATTCAAGATGACACGGGGATTATATACAGAGACCACATCTATTCTACCACTCTTTGTTGAAGTTTCTGCCTTAAAGAAAGACAACCGCGAACCTCAATGGAGAGACCACCTTTGTGATGAGACCACTGGAGGCCAGCTACCGCTGGACATTTATTCTTTGGTCACTCTCATCCCACCAATAAACATTGAATATCTCCCGCGTGTTGTTACGGTGAGCAACTCAACACTCATATTCACTCACTCATATTTATAGTAGAACTCATCATGCGGTCAGGTGGTGGGTGTTGAGCAAACCAACCCCTAAACAATTGCACACTGCTCTGTAGTACCTACACGTTACATCGGTCTATTAGGCGAGTGGGTGCTAATGTGAACGCTAAGCTTGCAATGTGCTGTATGTTTCTCTAAGGCTATTCTCATCTTACCTCCTCCCCCAGTTCACAGAATGCATGAATTATGAATTTTGGACCCACACTTGTATAAATAACTAAACATTGATCAGTTTATATTAGCTACGCCAGACAACGACATGGATAACATGATAAATGATAAGCCATTACGTACCATTAGAGTCAGCTATTGCGTGCCTCAGTTACAAGCATAAAAAGTATGATCAATTATACAGATAACAATGGGTTTCAATAAATATTAAAACAAGCCCTTTGCTGTAACACCTGAAATACATAATTACAGCTATACTATAGTATAAGACACTGTGTTTGATGATAACAAGCCACAAGCTCGGGGAAATATTCACAAATTCGGACATATCAGTGAATTAAAAGATACGACAACTAAACATGGTACATTTCTTCAATAAACATTGATTGATCATTCATGCAGATTTCTTTCCAAGTCAAGAAAGCTCCACAATGCAAATATTTCTTAAAACTTGTTCAACCAAGGCATGTATACATAGGGTTGGAACTGTTACACTTGCTGGAAACAGAGGTAGTTAAATTCATTTAAAACATTACACAAGAATTATTGTTCTGACGTTAAATCCGCGTTTCTAATGATCTGTAATGTCAGATTGTATCTAATTGGCGATTTACCATGATTGTCTTCACCAACATTATGTTGCATCTTTTCACATGTCCTTGTATACACTATTTTTCTTGTCTTTCCATCCATGGACAAAACAATTTTTATTTATTGTTTCTTTTGAACAGATATTTGTTTTGTTCTTCATAAGGGAACCTAACATATTTGTCTTACTGCCTGTTGCCTGTTTTAATGCAACACAATAAACTCTGCTAATTTACAGTGAAAGTGGCCAAAACATAACATGATTTAGGGACAGATCTAGAAGTCGACTAAGTTGGGATTCTATATTGATAAAATTATTAGGTGTTTTCAAGCACCTTATGGAGTCAACTCATCCAAACTCATTATAAGTCATATTGCAATTAATATATATTTTTCAACTGCTTACCATTTCATATTATATGTTTAATGTCAGTTTGTGGAACTTTTATGAGTGTGTTTGAGTTATAATATTTTTTTAGGTATAACGTGGTTTATCAGGTATGTTGCCTTTTAATCTAATATTCCTTTATGGATTTTAAGTACTACCTATTGACTGTCTAAAGATACTATGGAATTGCCCACACATCAGATTATGATAAGTTTTGTAACTTTGAAGGAATGTCTTTGTCATAATATTTTTTATAGATATAGTTATGACATTATGATAAACACATATTATAAATGATAGAACCGGCATCTTTATTTCACGTTTTCATTAAATATTTTCGACCTTTTGGTCATCTTCAGAATATAATGCATAATAGACAAAACTTAAATTACAAAACAGGGGGACAAAGACTGGAGAGAACATATTATAGTTCAATTATTAAAATAAATGATATAATAGATGACATACACAAATCGAAAATACTATCAACACAAATGAAATTAAATTCTAAAAAGGTCTACCTTCCGTAGTTTTACAGTGTGCAGAATATTTTTATATGATTATTGTTAATGTAAAGAATGTTTATACTATTTCCTGAAACAGCACCCATCATTTATAGCATTATCCCAGCATTGATTAGTATTCAATGTGACTGAAGCACTTCCCCCACTATGATTGATTGCGCCATGGCTTTTGTTATGACGTAAAATCTTACATATATCTGTAGCATACCAACTGGCGCACAGCACAATAAGCTCTCCAACTCTCTGGGTGTAACTTCTTCAGTGTTATGATAATACGGTGTTTATCAATGTAAGCATAATTATGGAAACCGGTAGCTAAATAGACAAAAACAAACAAACAAGCAAAATAGGAATGGCTTGACATATCACACAGGCATTACAGTTGGATATAACAAGAGTAAGTAGTTATTGGCGTATGTGTATGATCTGGTGTATATGTATCTACTAGTGTAGGTGTATTTTCCAGTGGAGCATCTTAGAGTTTCTTTATTTTGAAGCATGATGCTTTACTTTCTAATAATTACCAGAACTTTCATCATAACTGAATCATTCATTTGTTTACCCACAATATGTGAATATATTACTATTACTAAACATCAACCTTGCATGTTCGTTTTGGGTGTCTTTCTATTAGAACAATTTATATGGAGGCGAAAAGAGACTTCAACACGTTTCATTTGAAATAGCTACATCAATATAATTTGAAATAATTACTCAATATATTTAGTCAATATTCATTCAGAAATTAAGCAGAAGACCTGTTTTAAGTCACGTTTATGACCACATGCCTTTCTTTTGTCTGCAGCCAAACCACTAATAACCAAAAACGAGTCATTGTGATGTGGGGATTTCCCAATTCATTTGTTTTTGCATCGTCATATCTCACCACTATATACGCAGTATATAGTGTTGGTATGAACAAGGACCTTAAGGCAGCGTGAGTGATCAAGCCGTGAAAACCAACGATGTTGTTTTTGGGTAAGGGGTAACAGGGCCCCTGCGCAGATGTCATAGGTAGGTCGAAAACCCGGAACGTCTGAATCTGAGTGTTTATGACGGTGAAAACATCAAAATTTGATGACTCGATCACCCAACGGCTGTGTTGTGCACAATACAAGGAAAGAAGGCAGTGTTAGTAAACGGTGGGGTAGGGTCAATAGTAAAGAGAAATCAAAGATAGAAAAATATTTTTAGTGGTGCAGGTTAAAATCCAGAATGAAAATAAAGATTTAGAAGGAGGTATGGGCCAGGTGGTTCTTGAAAATCTCCGGCGTTGGAGCCACCTCTGCTGGTAATCTGTTCATATCAGATGAAATCACTAAAACATGTATTCATCTTCGAAAGGTTGCGATAGAACTTTCATGTTATTCTCTGATTGAATTGTTCAAAGCTTTTTTTGCCACACTCGTGACTACCAAGTTATTTTTGTCTATTTATGAAAGTGGGAGGGGTTTAATGTTTGTTGTTTAAATGTACCTACTAATGTTATAGAAATATATGTCACAGTGCATAACTGTGCATATTAATGATTGAATATCAAATGAAGTTCTCAACTATTTATATATGTGGTATGTTTTATCACGCATTGTGGGTAGGCTTGAAAAGCAGGTTATTCTACCTGCATGCATTTGCATAAAGAGGGTTGGCAGACTTTAGTGAATGTTTTTATGCTGAATAACGTAGATGATGCGACATCAGATAAAGTCTTTAGAAACACTGAAAACATGTCACTTATATAATGCTCTGTAGCTTTAGTTTTTAAAGGTTTATGTAAGTTTATGTAACTTTCTGCAAACATCACATGATTTATGTGTTTTTCCCCCTGACAATTCATCAGATATGGATGTTGTTCTCATCTCTCAACATATGTTACTTTAATGTATAAGATGCTATCGGATTTACTGAATTATTCAGTTCTAGTTGATATATTTGAATCCGTCAATATTATTATTTGATGGTATGTATATTTAATTGAAAGCCAGTGTTAACCATTTAGCCAATAAAAAAAGGAAACATTCTCGCGTACAGGGCTGTTGCTATCAACATCCCCCACACACTATTTGTAAGTACCGTGAATCTTGTTTTCGTGTGTAAATATTACCTTATATGGTCATAGGTTTGATCAAGATTTCCTATTAACTTACACACAAAAATACAATTATTACGACACTCTTTCATGCAAAAATAAGTCCGCGTAACAAAACTGTTAAACACCGTACATCGATTGGAAGGTTTCATTTAGTCGGGTACAATATGTCATTTTGGCTACATGATGCGACAAAATTGATTTTAAAAAAATATGGGGGTGCCAATTTTCCCTCTTCTCACCCCTATTTTATCCCAGATTTTTAAAATGGTCGCCGCTGAGTCAAATATGATGCATATTAAAGAATCATGTCACTCAAAATGATGAATGTATTGTATAAACTAATGTTTTTAAGTGCGAGGAATGTTATGGTATATTTATGAAATATTCAAGAATCAGTTTGGTGTGGTGGCCATATTGGAAAATCAAAATGGGCACCGTTCACTATGTAAATCCCTCATTTTGTCCTAGACCACGGGCCCGCCACGACCCCTGTGACCCTCCTGTGAGATTTTTAAAGACCCATATTTTACAAACGTACATTTGTTCAAGGTGCTCAGAACTGTTTGTTTGCCAGCGAAATGTTGGTGGGTGTGACCTTGGCAGCTTTGTGAAGTTCAGTGCTCCTCAAAAATCAGCAAAATATGATAATATTTGACCTATGAATGTCAAATTAAACACATTGTGGCTCACCACTTAATACAACCATGGTAAACTATCTGTCCGTGAATAATATGGTGAATTGATGAACATATTACGACTTTTATGCATAAGAAGCTTCCATAAAGCTGAAAATTTGACTGAAAATGCTTCGGTTTTGACGGTAGTGTTACACACTTTCTCTTACTACATCATCAGATATTATGATATTTGCCAATAATTCATATCATTCTTCTCCAAAATTACTTGGCTATACCGTGGAACTATATTTATGTCATTTTGGATATTCACCTTCCATCCAGAAGCATGATAAAACATGAGTGTTACCACTACCCCAAAATGAGATATTTGCAGTGACATGAAATCAGGTTGTGATCTGTTATATTGTTCATTTCCCAAAGTGGAAAACAATGAATTTATTTTATATTTTACAATTATTTAGAGAATCAACATTAATAACTGACTACAAACACATTTAACTGCAAAAAATGTCCAGTCCTTCTATACAAAGGTTGCTATCGCTTTTTATCTAGTCCTCATCAAATATGGCAACAATTGGACTGTTTACCTCTGGTTCATTTTTATCTTCTATTTATTGAACATTATCCTCTAACAGCTCATCCACAAGCTCTTGTGGCATCAACAGTCCATCTGTCCATTTAAAGCGAAGATGTCCATCAGAAAGTTCCAGAATGGCTATCTGCGGGAGGATATGAAGGTTCTGCACCGTTTGCTTTAAGAGAGACGAAGCTCTTAGCTCTCTGCAGGTGGTTTCTTAAGCTGTCTTTGCAGAGTGGTAGAAGGCTCATATCAGCACCCTTATTGGGTGACAAAAGTGATCCCGTTTCAGTACCAAACCTTTCCACAAATTTATCATATCCAAGAGAGTTCATTTCACTGATATCTTTGGTCACATAGAGAGAAGACAAGTGAAATTCATTAGTCCCTCAAATACATAGTCTGAAAGTTCTGGTGTTCTCCCAACCTCTCTAAATATTGGCAAGAACTCTGGGTGTTTCTGCAACAGCTTTAATGCTTTTAGTTTCCCTTTCCTCACATATGCACTTGTAGTGTCACAGCCACTGTACGCATGTAAAGCTGGTAATGCAGTGCAAAGTTCAGAACCTATTTGTTCAATGATCTTTTTCATATCGTTGAGTCTCATTTTGTCACCCGTGCCAGTGTCAAAATACAGTGACTGTTCAATCGCATTAGTTGCTAACTTCTAATCCAGTACTGATTGAGACGAAGCCACTCGATCTGGTACCAACAGTACCAACATTTAAGACCACATTGAGCCGTCATGGACCCAGGTGCAGTTCGCAGTGGCAGTTTGAGCTGCCACATGTTCCGTTTGCGTTACTCTCTCCTGTACAGGTGTGCTGACAACTTTGTCCATATTGACCCACCCAACACCTTTTGAGGGCACTGGGGGAACAGTATTGTCCGTGAGTGGTGTCATCTGTGCAATTTCATCCCCTTGACATGATGTTGGTTCTCCATTGTGAGGAATACTCGTCCCTGGGAGGTCACACAACACTCAAATCAAGTCACTAAAGCGACCTGCTCATCAGAGTATGTTCTCTCTACCAGGCATTCTCTCCCTCACAGTTGCCTGTTGTTGCCTTTCCTTGGCTGTCAACAGACTGACATGGGTTCCTTCATTGGGTTCAGTGAATGGTCATTGTGCATTTTGAAAAGTTGAGTTCAATTCCAATGCGGAACAACCAATATCTACCCAGTAGCAGGTGAGGTCCGCTCAGTTTCTCTGCTCAAGGATTTCCTACCAACTTTCACCGACGTTGTGATTTGACCTGTCACAATGAGGTCATCACCTTCAGCTAAATGAATGTGGAGACGTAGACTGTAAGGGAGGTCTATCACGACCCATGCCATCAACATACTCTTCGGAGAGCATACTACAAGTTGCTCCACTGTCCACACATGCTGTAGCAGTCCAGTGGTTCTAGAGCACCACGTGCACATGACACGACAATAGGAAGTCACCCTCGGTGTCCATGTCAAGAGTCTCCCTGGGGGTGTCGACGGTTCCATCACCACCCTCTTCTGGTGGTGCAAAGTAATGAAGCACATACCCGTTCCCAGCACACTCTGGTTTTACCACCGGAAATCATATAGAGTGATGCTGACAGATGCAACAACAGGGCTGTCCCTAGACTCAACGTGGATTGAATTCTCAATCTCGTCTATGGTCTGCTTACTAGCCCCAATCTGCCAGTTACCTGAGAGGGCGTGTTTTGTTTTCCTCCCCAATGCACGGACGTGCGGGGTTTGTCCTCCGAGTTTTCGATGACGATACGGCTTGTGAGTAAGCATGCCCATCAATCGCATCATTGCTCAAGTCTCCATAGACTCCACTGTCTGCAGACATCGAACATTGCAAGATTTTGTTTGCTTGTAGTGTTGGACTACACTTACTGGGTCCACTAGTTTGACTAGTGAGGTACTTGTTGTTCAGGTGGAGCCCCTTCCGTCTCTGCAATACCGCATGTCAGTTGTCCACATGAGTCACTGGTCGAAGAGCCACTCTGCGGGTGCTTATTGCTCAGAGTTCCATAGCTATCTGTCGCCAAACTACTGTCTATATCTATTCAAATCCAATGGTGTAATAAAAATATTGTATGTGTGTATGCATGTGTAGGTATTAATGTTGCGTCGCTTCAGCTGCTGAAGCAAAGCATTGTGTTA
>JAGTTF010005901.1:5994-17526 GCA_019095985.1 Streblospio benedicti
TTGGCTGTGTGTAGTCGCTCAAACACTGCCGGAGGTTCTGCTTGGCCATCTGGAAATTCCGCTCAAAGGCCAGGATGTCATCAGACCAAGTATTGGCTCCAAACAAATGTCGGCGAGTACCATCTCCATCAATCTGCAAAAGTCTCTGGCACGTTGAAGAGCCCGAGCGCATCACTGTCCACTGATAGAGTCCTCTGTGCGCGTCACGAAGGCTGTCTTCTCCGCATCTTGTTCATCCATCGCTACTTGCCAATACCCGCTCGCGAGGTCGGCGTGCTGAAATACCTGGAGCCCTCAAGGGCGTCCGGACACTTGTCGATCTTTGGTAGAGGATACGCATCTTTCTTGGTGACCTCGTTCAGTCTCCGAAAATCAATGCAGAAACGAAGTTCTCTGGATTTCTTGCACACCAACACACTGGAGCTCCCCAAGGGGACTTTGACGGCTTGATAACTCCACTCGCCATCATTTTTTCCAGTTCACCGTCGTTGTACTTGTGCTCTTTGTGGGATCGCCTGAAGTAGTTTTGCTTGATAGGTTTTGCGTCACACATGTCAATCTTTTGGCGAATCTTGTCCGTGAAGCCCAGACTGTCGTCCTGCCCACAAACAATTCAGTGAATTCTGTCACCAAGGCCTCCAACTCGAGACCTCGTCTCTTGTCAACTCTCCTTCAGCCGGAAGCATGCATCAAAGATACTCCGGAAACTCTCACGGACACACCTCGGCTCTTTCTGTCTCAGCCTTCAACCGAGCCAGATTACCATCTGAGAAATACAACTGGCAGTCGCCCATGACCAGCGGGAACTCTGTGCTCTCTCTCCTTCCGGTATCAGTTGCCTGCTGGCCCACTCCCTTACATGCCATGTTTGCACTGACCCCACTCGCGCCACGTGGGCTGGAATGTGCCAGATACGAACAGCAGGGGGCTCTTCCCCCGTCTGAAGCTTGGTTGATGTCTTCCAGACGAGTCTTTTGTTGCCGAGTTGAGAGGTCTGTGATCTTGGCCACTATCAGCCACTCTTTGATTTCTTTGTACGTATTTCCATGGTTCTCCAAAGTCAGCAGGATACTGCCATCATCACGAACTATCTCTAGCGAGTGTACCACTTAAAGTTTGTCGCCCAGCTGGACAACTCCCTCTACAAGCACCTCGCGCCCTGTCTTGGAGAGGTCACGCACGTGACAAGATACCCATTGCACACCTCACGGCCTTATGCAAACGGTCTTGTCCATGCGTACCAGGTCTTTGCTGTTCACCGCCAGTATTCTCCCAAATGATTCCTCTGGGTTCTCTTTTTTATGACGTATCGTGCACCTTCCACAGTTGATCTCAGCTTCGTGAGTTACCACCTAATCCATGCCGAGGAGTAGGTCGAGCCCTTCCTACCGCCCAACTTGGACAGTCTGCTCATACGTCATCCCCTCAACACGAACTGAATAGTACACATCCCCACCACATCTAAAGACTCTCCCCCCAGCCTCGGTAAGAACCAAGTCTGAGGAGTCCACTGGCGGAAGATGGGACTGCAACTCTTGGTAAACGTGTGTCGAAAAGAAGACTGAAGGTAGCGCCCACGACCAGCCGAGTTCCCACGAAACACCTGCACACGAGGGCGGCCTCCGCTGAAGCCATTTCTGTTCTTATCCTTGCGACATCTTCGTCTACTTTGTGACATTGATACACCACCCCTTGCCCTATCTCCAGTTGTTGCCTCGCGAAGGCGACTGAGCTGGCATGTGATCAAGATTGCCTCCTAGACTTGTCATGCTATGATGTTGAGCGAGCGTTACTCGAGCCAAGGAATGACCGCTTTAGTCTTTGGGACCTCGGTGGGCTGGCCGGGACTCGATGGGTTCCTAGCCCCTGACGATGTCACCATAATAATGATAATAATAATAATAATAATAATTACATTTGAAGAGCGCTCTATCCATAAAATGTTCTAAACTGTTTAAACAATATATGAACATTAAAACAATGATGCAGTCCTAAAACAACAGTTAAAAAGACAATTAAATTAATACAATATCAATATGTGCGTAAACAAACCATTATTCCAGTGTTTTTATACACTGGCTTGTACCAATTAATTGCGTCCGTCCATCCGTCCATCCGTCCATCCGTCCGTCCGGTTTTGTTACCCCCCCTCTACAGGTCGCATCGTTTGAGCTAGGATGCTCAAATTTGGCATGTCGGTTGGAAATGGTGACCACAAGAACCCTATTTCACATGGGCCCAAATGGTCCATATTTGGGCCCATTTGGGCCCATTATTAGGTCCATTTTACTAGTATTCAATATGCTTTAGCCAGCATATGGAAAAATCAATATCATAAAGCAGCAACATTAGTCTAGCCTGGTGCTGTTAGCTGCTGAAATATGAATATTGATTTTTTGACAATATATAGACAGTGGCATTCCAGTGCTTTTCAGGTATAAAACACTGGTTTGCCCTCACCGGGCGCTTTCATATTAAAATTACAAATAAAATGCCTCTTTAAATAAATGAAAAGTGCCCCGGGAGGGCAAAACCAGTGTTTTAAACCTGAAAGCACTGAATGCCACTGTCTATATTTGTCAAAAATCAATATTCATATTTCAGCAGCTAACAGCACCAGGCTAGACTAATGTTGCTGCCTTATGATATTGATTTTTCCATATATATAGCATTTCCACTAATCTAGCACTCGGCATACACAGCAGTCTACTACAGTCTATTTGCATGACTGAGTGCTGGAGTAGTCTACACAGGGAACGGAGTTCCATGGGTATATAACCCAATGTATTCTTGTAATCTAGGCTGGAAATAAATAATAGAAACCATTCTTGAGTCTTTGCATTTCCACCGCATGACATTCTGGTGGAGATTTCAGGATTGAATTAGTGATATACATCTGTTTTATATTTTCAGACCTTTCACCAGCCAGCAGGCGTTTAATTCATGAACACCTCAACCCCTGCTAAAACAGACTCGGCTTCCAGACCACCGTCGCCACAGGAGTCACCACTTGATAGCGGCTTCGCCTCACGTGGTCCCATCCATCTCACGGGCCTGACTTTCTCAGAAGACGACAGTGAAATCGTTTTTAAGCATCCCCGAGACGACCATCCCTCGGACGACAACACCACCATTGTCGACATGGGAGACATTGCGGATTTGCAAGCTGCTAACACACAGCTACAGCGCGATGTGGCTCAGTTAAAAGCCAGTCTTGCCGACATGGCCAGCCTCAACGACACAGTTGCGGATTTGCGCCGACAGGTGTCAGACGCTCACAAGCGTGTGGCAGAGCTGAATGTGTCGACAGCCCCTGATCTGGACAAGTTGTGCGACAAGTTGTCAAGACTGACCACTTCCATGCAGCAACGCCCCGAGCAGCCACGCCCGTCCACGCATCGAGGTCCTCCAGTCATTTTGCCGCGTTTCGACGGCTCACTGTACTCCTCATTCGAGAAATGGCAACGCGATCTCGAAATCTATTTTGATTATTTCAACTGGCCCCGCGAAGACGCCCAACGCACGAATGCTATCCCCACTATACTGGATGGCATGGCAAGAGTTCGTTATTTCGAGCTCACCGCGGCACAGCGCGGCAATTACGCGACAGTTATGACCGAACTTGGCAATAGTTTTTCCATGGCACAAAAGAACCTGTCATTTCGTCGGAATTACATTAAAATCGGAAACAAAAGACCTCCGAATCAGTGCGCGAGTTCAGCGCTGACATTTTACAGCGGTTTGCAGAATGCAACCCTCCCCTCGAGACTCAAGTGGACACATACTGTTCCATGCTGTTACCAGAGATAGCAGCAGAAATACAGGACGATGACTACACTGACATGCGCTCCCTCGTTAGCAGCGCCCGAGCAGCGCCGAGCATCAACTTCACCTTCGCCGCCAAGCACACGAGATGTTTATAGATTGCCCACCACAGGATTTAAACTGCTAAGCGCGCCACACGTTACATTCCACGCCATCAACAATAATAGATTCATGGACGTCCGCCTGTATCATGATTCAGTGGTGATGTTACATTTTAAAGCGACCAACCGCAGTGTTGGCGCGCTTGTAGACACGGGGGCCGCAGTTTCCTGCTGCGCCTTATCTCTTCTCCGTCGCCTATTGCCCACCTACAAGTACCAGTTGCTACCCACTGATAAATGTTTTTCCACGGCAGACGGCAAATCTGTCACGCCTGTTAGCATAATCACCCTTCATTTCACCATAGGTTCATTGAATTTGAAAGAAAAGTTTTACATTTTCTCACAGTTAAACCGTTCGTTGATATTCGGTCGCACCTTCCTCCATAATTCGCACGCTGTACTGGATTTCACCAGGCATATGCTAACCTTGGACATTTCATACAAGCTTCATGCCATCGAACACATCCTGATGGCACAAGCCTGTTCACAAACGCCAAGGACGCAAGACATTGCCCAACGCTCTGGTTTTCGTTCATCAAACGATACCGCGCGCCCTGCTGACCTCACATCACAAGCCTGCTCACAAACGCCAGGGACGCAAGACAATGACCAACGCTCTGGTTTTCGTTCATCAAACGGTAGCGCACGCCCTGCTGACCTCACACCCGGACATGCTGTGGCAGCCGACACTGATAGCGTCAACCCGACAAATTGATTTCAGATAATGCTGAAACAACTCAAGCCGCACCAGGACACGACGAAAAACATTCAATTTGATAATGCCCATTCTGACAAATGGGTATCTGATAACACTTGCGCTACAAAGGCCACAATAGCCGCCAATCAAAGGGCACATGGACCCTTTCTTGACCTCATCATGTATCTGGCGCCCACTACAAAGAAGCGCTTCAATTACTGTGTTACACATGGCTTATACGGCCCACATCAACTGTTAGTGGTCCACCAGACTAACAATAACGGAACCCCTGGAGTGCGTGTTCTGATTCCTCCTGATATGCGTGCCACGCTGATTCAGTTATACCACGACAAACTGTTGCATCACTCTGGCATGTTTAAGATCGTAAGCAAAATTCGAGAGCTTTATGTCTGGCCTGGCTTGTACGGCGACGTCACACGATATATTAGCAATTGTGAGGCTTGTTTGTCTACATAGTCCTCTCTCAACCCACAACGTACTCAACGGTGCTCACAGTAATGTACCTTGCCCCCCCCCCACCACTTTTTTTTTCCACTGTTGACACGCAATCCAAGGCTAATTCTCGGAATCGTACAGGCTCTGTCTGCGCCGTTCTCTTGCCAGGGGAGCAAGTCCATGGACGCCTTATGGCGCCATGCTCAGCCTCTGACTGTCCTGGCAACCGGCGAGCAACCCCGGTTACCAAGACGGCCGGCACGCGTTCACAGAAGACCCACGTCTCTTTAACACGGCCATTCTTTTGTGTTTTGTAATCGTGACCCCTACAGTTATGCAAGGTAAGCTGTTCTTTTGACCATATAATAGTCTCCTAATTAAACCCACATTAAAGCAAGCTCTCCCATTATTATCTACTACAAATCCCCACGCCAGCAGTCTGATTTACCTCAGACAGGAAGCCACAAAGTACAAAGACGACGCCCGCAGCGCAGCAGACGCCAATTCACACAAGGCGCAAAGAGTAGCACCTGTCAACCGACACACGCCAAAGTCAGCAGGGGGCCACAGGCAGCTCTCAACCCAGTGGGCGTCCGATCCCAGCAGAGAATTTCAACACATTGCCGCACAACATCCAACAAAGACAAAATCACCAAGCAAGCAGCCGACGCCTAGCAGGGGGTTCACCACCGACACCAACTGGCCACATCACAAAGTGCAGCAATAAGCAGCTATCACTATATCACACAGGACAGGTATGTTTACAACCTATTAATTCACTGTGAATTCCATGTCGTCTGCTTCCAGTGTAAAAAGCCATCACAGCTACTACCAACTGCCTGCACTGCGGCCTTGTCATACCAGTGTACACGGCCGACCCTAAGTTAATTACAAACAGTTCCGCCCGGCAGACGCCACGCCCAACAGGGGGCGCCACCAGTGACAACGCCCAACCAAACCACACCAGTGCAGCTGCCCAGTAAGGGGCACCATCCAGCGACAGCGGGCCTCACGCGCCAATAGCACCGGCGCTAGCAGATCGAAAGCCCGCCTGTTTCGAGCATCCATCCCACGCCCCCATCATCACCAGAACCATCCCAGCGCAGACAAGACGCTGCGCATCCATCACACTCTTCATATCCAGCCAGGACGCCGCACTGCACATCAGAAAAGTTACACATCCAACCCCATCATCCAGGACGCCCCAATACGACCTACACCCTAAATAGAGACCAGCGACCATCGACCATCCAATCCCAGATCAACTAAGCTGCTTCATCGCAGCACATCCAGAGGTGCAAAATCAGCCGCCAAAACCCACCTGTTGCACACATCCAATGACAGCACAGGCGCTCGCCGAACAGAAAAGCCGCCTGTTTCACAAGATTGCATAATAAACAGCAATTGCATCCATCAGCAGAGAATTTGATGCAACAACCCATGTCCCACACGCCTAACTGAATGTCACACTTCTGGCTAATCTGCTTTGCCTGCGCAAGTCTGTCTCGTGATAAGAAGCGTCACGCGACATCTAACCTCTGACCTTGCAATTTTTGATCTCCAATAACGCCAGCTCCATACGGGTGTCCTCGGACTTTTCTGTTACACCAGTTTTTCCTACAATATTGCTACCACATACGACACGGGTGCGTGCCCCATCTTGCATCCAACAGCTGCATTATGGCTCACTACGATATTCGCACTATCAGGACACTTCGGACGGGTCAAGGACAGACATCCGCATTTTTGAACCACCACTCAACCCCCAATTGGGAATAGAAGCATCTCGACCACGCGTGCCACCCACCACCCGCTACAATCATTAGATAACTCCCCCAGGAAACCAGGGAGCCACACGCTGTGCGACACGTGCACAACATCATCAGCTAGTTATCACCTCATTATTGGCGGCCTCACATACAGTGCGGCCATGTTAAAGATGCCAAATGTTTATCGCCTATTCCTCACCGGGATGCCAGAATTCATACAGTACAAAGTGAACTCTATTCTACAGATATGTTTAGTGACAATCTCGTTGCACTTAAAGTACATGCGGTATTTATACTATGTAAACTACACCAATTCTTGCAAGCGGATGTTCTCAATGTGATTTATGCACGTTTTGTTCACGCCAAAGTCACTATCTCTAAAATCAATACTGGGTTAAAGGAAGTTTCAAGATATAAGTTGTGTCGAATTCATAATGGTCAAGGACCTCTATTTTTATGATGCAAAGATTTGCTGTGTTCCAGAAGTGTTCAAGGGTATATTTTATAACTGGACAGTGCTTAAGGATATTTGATTAGATACATAGAGAAAAGATTAGGCAATTTTGGACTTGTGTGAATAATATTGCATAATTTATATAATTGCATGGACTATCAGTTTTTCATGCTTATATTTTAATGAACAAAGTGTTTAATGTTTAATTAATAACTACACTTACTACTCACATTTTCAACACACTAACGTGACATATTCAGAGTGACTGTTTTGGTACGATGTTGCAGTGACTTTATTATTTTTTCTTGGTCATGTTGTTGAAAATGAGAACTATAGATAATATAGTTTAGATGAATAGTCCTATTTAATAGTCTACATAAAGATGTGTTTAATGGTGTTGCACGCAGTGACATATTCAGGACACGATGTTGCAGTGACTTTATTATTTTTCTTTCATGTTGTAACTATTATATATTGGATTACATTTACTTGTGCACAGATCCATTATTTGTATTTTATGTATCGATTGTAGCTTAGCACATTTGTATGTGATTACTGTTTACATGTACATTTTATTTAGTGATTAGTTTTTTTTAGCACTCGTTTATTTACTTTGCATTACCGTATCCCTGTGCATAAGCGCACAAAGCCGTTCCTTTGATTGCCTACTCACTTCACATCTGGTTTACATGATTAAATGGTTCTAATTTTGAGCCGCCTTTTCAATGCGTCAAAATTATACCCCAGAGGGGGGAGGATGACATGAAGTGATATAGCATTTCCACTAATCTAGCACTCGGCATACACAGCAGTCTACTACAGTCTATTTGCATGACTGAGTGCTGGAGTAGTCTACACAGGGAACGGAGTTCCATTGGTATATAACCCAATGTATTCTTGTAATCTAGGCTGGAAATAAATAGTAGAAACAACTCTAGACTTTTTACATTTCCACCGCATGACAGCTTGTACAACTGTTTTAATTGCTTATCGGAGAGGTATTTTTAATTCTGCTGATTCTGTATAAGTTAAAACCAAGCGCCCTTGCAACTTGTTGCTACCTGCTTATCTAACTTAAGATGTAGATCTATTTTGGCACCAATGTTTTTTACACACGATGAAGCAGCAACTTTAGTATCTTCACAGTTACTGCTGTTGTTTTTATTTGCTTAAGATTATGAGCACTACCCAAGATCATAAACTCAGTTTTGTCATCATTAAGCTTGAGGTAGTTATTAGCCATCCACAATCTAACTTCACTGATGCAAAGCTCAATCTGCTGTAATGCTTCCGCCTCCTGATCAAGATTGAAAGATAGATAAACTTGCGTGTCTTTAGCATATAGATGAAAATCTACTCCATGCTTTGTAAATATGTCTGCAACTGGGGAGCAGTAGTCACCAAAGAGACCTGGTCCAAGAACTGAGCCTTGGGGAACATTACACTCCAGTAATTGCTCCTTGGACTTATACCCTTGAACCATGACAAACTGTCCTCTGTTTTCCAAATATGATGATACCGAGCTGAGTGTGGAGGATCGTATTCCAAAGCCATCTGATAGTCTCTTTAGAAGCACATTATGGTCAACCGTATCAAAAAGCAGAACCAAAAGACACACTTTCGAGTATCTATTGCTCGTAGGATATCATTTTCAATGTGGACTAAGGCTGTTTCTGTAGAGTGGCGTTCACGGTAAGCAGACTGCATCTTAACATAGAGACTATTCTTATTTTTTTACCTGTGTCGCCAATTGCAGAGCAGGTCTAGGAACCGCCTCACTCCGTCCGTCCCATCCGTCCGTCCGTAGTAAAAGCTTGTCATCGCTACTCCTCCTAAAACGACTCAACATACAGCAATGAAACTTGGTATATAGCAAGAACATCATACGTAGATGTGCATATTGACAGGAATTTCGATTCTCAAATTTTTATGGGAGTTATGCCTCTTTGAAATTAGAAATTATGTGCATCTTATACTAATAGCTTGTACAAAAAGCTTGTCTCTGCTACTATTAACGTGGGCGACCCAACATAAACATGTAACTCCCGGTGGGGTGTTTGGGGCTTTGCCCCCCGGAGTTGGGTTAGTTGAGGGTGCCCGGGAGTGTCCAGTGGCTAGCCCCTCAGCCTTTTGAAATAAAAACGCTTGGGGTTTGTGGGTTTACCTGCCCCATAATAACATTGAGAAATAATTTAAAAATTTGGTCATAACGTCCTCTTGCCTATGATACTGCTATCAACTAAAGAGAGGCTGCCAGAGTTGGGTTTAGTTGAGGGTGCCCGGGGGCGTCCGGTGGGTAACCCCTCAGCCTTATGAAATAAAAAACGCAGGTTTGGGGGCTACCTTCCCCATAATAACATTGAGAAATAATTAAAAAAATTGGTCATAATGTCCTCCTGCCTATGATCCTGCTATCAACTAAGAGAGGTGGTCTTATATTTTAAACACGAAATATGCTTCCTGAATGACTGTCCTGTTGAACACAAGAACACTATGTATAAATTCTAATTTCAATATAATAGCAGTGAGTAGCTAACATATGCATTTATCTATCTCTGGTAGTTATGTCTCTTTGAACTTAAAATTTTGTATCCTTGAACGAGTTCATCATGTTGGAATACACATATATACATTATTTATTTAGTTCATCTATACACAAAACAAAACAAACTTTACTGTTGACAGTTTGGAAGTCATGCTGAGTGACCTGGACATGCGCAGAACGTTTTTGAAAATGGTGACAGAAGTTGCCGAAACTGTCAACAGTAAAGTTTGTTTTTTGTGTTGTGTATAGATGAACTAAATAAATAATGTATATTAGAAATTTTGTGCTTCTTATTAGCAGGGATATTATATTCTACAATTTTATAGCAGTTATGCCTCTTTAGTCAGACTTTGAACTGAGGAATTTTTGCCTCCTATACTAATAAGCTTGTCTCTGCTACTCCTCTTATACTACTCACTATAGAGCAATGGAACTTGGTTTATAACAAGAACTTCATATGTAGATGTGCATATTCATAGGAATTCCTATTACGACGCCTTGGTCAGACATCTTTAGGTCTTGCTTGTATGATCTACCAGCCGCTTACTAGCAACTCTCTCAAGGGTCTTAGAGACAAATGGCAGCGTAGATACTGGTTGGAGATTCTTAAAAACTTCAGCATCAAGAAGCTTTTTCAGCAGTGGGATGACAGCAGCAATTTTATAACAGGCTGGTATGTTAGCATTTTTCAAATGAAAGGTTTATGATTCTTGTTATAATTGGGAGAAGGGCAGGTAAGCATTGTTTCAAAAATACTTGTTGGCAACTGGTCAAGGCAGCATCATGATTTTGATGAAGATTTCATGATAATCTTTCTTACTTCATCCTCAGTTGTGGGGTCAAAGGATGTAAAAGATAACCCGATTCATCTACCAGACAATTTTCAGTATCATGATAGTTACCCACTTGTGTCTGGATGTTTTCAAGGTGAGTTCTAATTTTCTTAATTTTGTCAATAAATAAATACGAAATTTCCTCACAAAGGATTTGTGGATGATCAGACTTTGGTAGCATTGGTGATTTGTTATTCAACAATATGTTTACACATTCAAATAAAAGATTTTTGTGAATCAGGCGAGGAGTCTATTCTATCTCTATAATAGCTATTCTTAGCTTTATCAATTAATGTAATGACATTCTCATTTGCAGTAGCAAACATCTGCTTATGGACCGTAAGACCTGACTGTCGCCATTTTCTCTCTGCTTTTCTCATTTGTCAATGTGTTGCAGCTATTTCATCTGAATACCATGGAGCATGGACAGTTATCCCTTCGTTTTGAGAGAGAGCATGTTTGTTTATAAGGTCAGAAAGTACACTATTGTATGCATTGGCTAACTCATCTACATCATCAGTTTCAGATTCCTAATGATAGAATTTTGGATGTCTTTAGTAAACACTATGTCAATTGATTTAAGATTTCGATAGTTAATTTCCTTTTTTGGGAAGGAGGTTTAGCTACTGGGATGGTAAAGGTTATATTAAAGTGATACGAAAAAGTGTGTCAATTACTTTGAAATTACCAAGTGATTTATGAGCACGTGATATAACCAGATCTGACATGTTACCACTGCGATGAGTAGCCTGGTTGACATGTTGTGTCAAACCAAAAAGTCAATCAGTTTATGAGAATGACTTTGTCTGTTGGCAATCCTTTTTGTTCATGTGTATATTAAAATCACCAGAA
>JAGTTF010005902.1:0-12778 GCA_019095985.1 Streblospio benedicti
TGATCCTTTTGCAAATGACATAATGTATCACAAAACATGCTGGTTGAAATATGCATGTCCTAGGATTAAACAATCAGAAGATGACTCAATGCATTTTCAAAGTACGACTCTCTTTGAAGCTAGAACTCTTTTTTATGCACATGTCGAAAAGGTTGTTTTTTCTGAGCGTGAAATACGCTCCCTCCAGTCCCTTCTGGACGATTACAAGCGTATTGTAAGTGACTTTGGTTACATGGTGGGGGATATAAAATCGTCCTATGTAAAAGAACTCCTGTTGAAGGAGTTTGGTTCAAGAATTGGGTTTAAGAGTAGAGATGATAAGGCTAAGAGTGAGTGGGTGTTTGATATGTCAGGGGGTGGCTCGTATATTGAGGCGGCCATGTTATCCTTTGGGATAAGTGATGAGCAGCTCCTGCAAAACCTTGCTCCTCGCCTAGCTCAAAGTATCACCGATTCAATCACTGATACATGGCCCCAAAATCTCAATGAGCTTGAGGAAGGTGAGGAGATCAGCCCATTGTTGCTAAAGCTACTAACCTGGCTTAAACAACCAAAAAGGAAAACCACAGACTGTAGCCCTTCAACTCTAAGTTTGGCTTCAATGATTGGATATTATGTCACTGGCATTAGATCTACAACATCAATAAACTTAGGCATATATGTCCATGGCATGACAAGAAGCAAAGATGTAGTAAATACGTTACACAAAAGTGGTGTTTGCATAAGTTATAATGACATACAACTTTTGTATAGTTACTGGGCCTTAATGGATGTTAATGCATCATCAACTATTCCAAAAGAAATTGCTGATAAAAAACCTGCCATAGCCATCGTTGACAATGACGATTTCAAAATCGATACATTGACAGGAAATGCAGCTGGTGCTCATCGGACAAATGTTATGTTTGTACAACATTCTGAAGATGAAAAACACGAAAAAGATCCCATTGAGGTTAACGTACATACAAATGAAATATCAGTTCGTCTATCAGAAAAGTGTACTGAACTAACAAAGGTGACTCAATATAGATGCCCACCAGGCAGCTCAAGTGAACCCCCGATTCGCCCTATGGTTCAAGCACCACAAGATGGAACACCCCCACAGCGTTTACGCTCTGTGATCCATGCCTTGGCTCGTATAGATAATGATTGTGTACGGCCACCAGTACAAGAACAAACAGTTCCAGCTTACAGTGGATTCCAGTCTTGTCTTGTTCCTTCACCCTGTAAAAGCAAGCCTTACTACCATACCACTTACCCAGAACCTCCAAGTAAATCAGTAATTCATGATGTCATGATCAAGCTTTTGAAAGGAATGGATGAAAAGGAAATCCCATTTTCCTTTCTTGTGGGTGACATGCCAACATACAAAACAATCGTACAATTGAAAGCAGAAAACCCAGATATTTTCAACAATATTATACCCATTCTTGGAGCATTCCATCAACAAATGTCCTATATCAATGCCATCTACAAGAGATTCAAGGGCTCTGGCATTGCAGATACTCTAGTCACAGCAGGTGTAATTGTAGAAGGGTCAGTAGACCAAGCTTTACGTGGTAAACATTATCGTTGAGGAATTCGCTGTATTCTTCTTTGGAGGGAAGCTCTATTGTACCAACGTCTGAAAAATGTACTAGAAACTAGTGAATTATCTATTGAGGCCAAGGAAAATATTGAAGTACTACGTAAGGCACTCTCAGATAATAGAAGCAATTTACAAACAGCACATCGTAATCTTGAACATGATGAGAGCATCAAAGAAATAGTTGCAAAAGTGTATGAAAAACCAGGTACTGATATGGGAGACTTTTGGCTAACCTTCTTGGAAATGTCAGACATCCTTCTACAGAATATTGATGCATGCCATTCTAACAACTTTTCTGAATACCTATCTTCCACATATGATATGCTACCTGGATTGATGGCATATAACAATCACGAATATGGAAGGTGGTTGCCTGATTTTTGGGCTATGCTCTCTTCTCTCTCACATGACAGAATGACATTTTTTGGAATCCATTTTTCACAATCAATGACGGGATTACCTTATTCATGTCAACCATTGGACCTGTGGATAGAAACCACGATGGACTTGAATTCAAAGTTGAAGCAAGGATGGCTCCAATTGCTATTAAATGAAAAGCAGTTGTTTATCACGACTAGGAATGCCAACAATGTTGCAAGAATTAAAACTACAGTAAATAGAAATCTTGAATACCAACAGAGATTCAGAAAAAACATAGATTGCCAATCAGCAAGAATGAAAAAAGATGAAGAAAATATGCAAGATGTCCTATCATGTATGTCTGATTTCGAGGGACAACCCTTTGATGTTTCCTTGCTAACACTACGTTCTCTTCAATCTGGCCTTATTGCATCAGGAGAGCTGATTCTTGACTTGAAAACTGCACTTACAGATGGCTGTGATCAGGTTCGTGTTTTTATGGAAGAACGTGTATTTTAAAAGCACAAACAACTGTCAGCAACTATACATAGAAATCAAAGAAAATGCTTTGATAGCGATCAAATTACTACATCACCTGATGCACGTATGAAGGTTGCCGAGATGGAAAAATTAGGCCTAGCTTCATTACTAGAGCTAGCAGAAAAGTCTGGAAATATACAACTTGAAGCTGCTCTAGAAAGTCGAGTAACTGAAGAATGTTTGTCTATTTTCAATGTTGATGGCTCTATGAGAAAGACATGCAAAAGCAAACTGTTAGAATTCTTTGACCTTGATCCAGTTGTAAGAAAGCCGCATAATTATGTAAGTCTAGTTGATATGGGTCTCATTTGGAGATTAGCAACTCCAACGCCTGAAGATCGTGAGGCTAAAAAACAGGATGGATCGCTTTATTGCTGGTCCGATTACCTACAAAAAATTAGCAGCCTTATTTTTTCGCGTCATAGTGAAGCAAAAATGATCATACTTGTAAATGACAAGTACAATATTGAATTGAGCATTAAAGACGATGAACATGAACGAAGAGCTGCTAAATTTCGCAATGTACCCAATGTATTTCCAAAACCATCCAATGAATTTCCATCTGCTTCTGGGTTCACAAAAATAATGACAAAATGCCAGAATAAAATTCACTTTCAAAATTTTGAAAGAAATGCAAAAGAAACATTGTTGACCAAGACTATGTTGTAATTTATTGTGAAGCAGATACTTGCACAAATCTGAAGACAAGCGTTCAGAGTGATATGTTTGTGTTCAATCACCCAGAGGCTGACACAATGTTATTTGCAGCATATGCTAAGTTAAGGTCAGACAATTATACTGGGGCTGTTGTCATTGACAGCGAGGACACAGACGTTTATGTGCAAGCAGCATTTGTTGCTCATCAAGTGAAGGGAAATCTATTCATTAAGAGAAAGCGTGAACTTATTGACTGCAAAAAATGACCACCAAAGAACTATCCAATATCATCATACCCCTTCATGTGATAAGTGGGAGTGATCACACGTCAGCCTTCTATGGCCATGGGAAAAAAATAGTATTCCAGAGAGCTCTTGAGTGTAATGGACAGCGCTTACTGAAAAATGTTGGGAGTAGTTTAGAGTTATCAGAGAAAGTAAAAAAAGAAATGGAACGTTTTGTGCTCACCATCATATACGGAGAGGATGAAGACAGCACCTGCGGACAGGCAAGAGCATCAAAGTGGCAGAAATTGAAACATAAAAGTATGTTGCGTTTGCCACCAGACGAAGACAGTCTACATCTTCATCTACAGAGGACGAATTATATCACGTTCTGCCAAAAAAAATATAATATGCTTTGTCACCCCTCACCGGTTGGGCATGGATGGGAAGCCATAAACGGAAAGTGCCATCCAGTGCATCATTCAAGGCGTGCTTTGCCTGACAACTTCAGTCGATATGTTGATTGTGATGGTGAAGATAACTTTGATGAAATTGATTTTGAAAATGATAGCACTGATGGTGAAAATGAAACTGACGTTGATGAGGTTTAAAACAAAGACTTCTAAAGTTATGCCTGACAATTTCAGTCGATGACAGCATTGACGGTGAAAGAGAAACTGACAGTGATGAGGTTTATAATGAAGTTTTCTATAGTTATTGTTTGTAAACAAAATATTTTTGTTTTCAAAATTAGCTTGTTGATACATTTAAAACTTGTATGCATTAAAAATAGCTGAATTCTTGTCATCTCCTTTTTCATAAAACGTTTTTAACTGAAGCCACACATAATAAGAAAATTTATGTTTTATTACGTAAAATTTACCGTTTCATAGAAATTGCCATCTTATTATTAGAAGGTCAAATTAAGATCAAATCATTAGAACAACATAACAAATGACTTTCTTGCCCCATAAAACCATAAAATTGATATACTATACTCATCTATAAGTCCAAAACTTAGATTATTATGATTATTTAAAACTCACAGCGGCCATCTTGGATTTGAAGGTCAAGATGAGGTCAAATCTTTTTTAAAGTACCATAAATGACTTTCTTACCCCCTAAAACCTTAAACATGATGTATTATACATGATTGTAGGTCAAATATTAAAAAAGTTGCATTTTCGCTATTACGACGGCGGCCATTTTGGATTTTGGCCTCTCACGCATTCGGATTTTTTTGCGAGGGGTATCCCTGCTCAATTTTCTCAAAATATGTTTGAGAGCTGAAATCAATCATAAAACCTTTTCTGTCACTCCGCGGTCACGAAAGTGCCCGAAATGACCCAACTAGTAGGCTATACCCATAAAAGCGGTGTAGTCCTAACTCTGTGTGAACTGGGGGAGTGTGTAACGAAACTAGTTCTCAGTAGGTCTCAGTGCGCGAGGTTGCAGCAACCTCGCAGAGTATAAAGTAGTTATAAGTAAGTTGCACTGGACTAGGTTTCTTATCCCCTTGTTGCACACACCTTGTTGCTATACCTTCTTAAGCCCACTGTAGGATTAAGGACTCAGTACACTATAGTACTGAGACTTGGCCATTAGGGCCTCAGTTTCCTTTGTAGACGCTAGTTGGATAGCACGTGGGGCTGGTAACCTATTCCTTTGGGGATAGGCCTTCTTTACTTATCTGACGGGGCTAGCCGGTGGCGCCCCCCCTCCTCCCGCCTCCTGGGACGGCGAAGCTTCAGTAAAATGTTGGATCGTTGCATGTCAGCACCGGTGAGAAGTCCCCCCGAGGGGGGGCCTGTCGTGGAAACCCAGCTTGTTAGTCACCAGGCACTCGCCCAGTACGCCGGATGGTGGCCTGTACATGGGGTACCAGTTAACACAACGAGGAGTAGTAATGGAACCAACATCATCAAGGGATCAGTCGTCAGTCGCGCGTCCTAGCCTCGGCTAACGGCGTCGCGAATCAGCACAGCGCCCAGTGACTATCGCAGGTCGTACTGGCGCCACGACCGATTCAACTTTGTTTACAGTTAATTCCACTTTGTTTACAGCCACCACAAATGCAATGCAGCATCTGTTAATAAAGACGCTCTCTTAATGTTCTTGCAAAGGCCTTTCCATCTATCATTTTTGGAAGTGATCACCTAGGATATACATTGTCCCAAAGTTCTTCAAGACAACATGCCTCTTAACGTTTACATCCAGCATTGAGGAAAGACCATAACTGGTGGAATCCATCAACCCTGCCAACCCTTCCACGATCATGTTTTATTTTCATTTTAAAAAGGAGTTTGTTCAAATGTAACAGTTGCATAGCACAATCCAGCTTCACTTGTTTGAGAATAAAGTATAAAGCACATGGTGCTATGCAAACAATATTGGGAGTAGAGATTTCAGCAACATTGAAGTGGGGTGATCATGTCAACACTATAACCAAGAAGGATAACAGTTCTCTTGGTTTCCTTTTTGGTGGAACCTGTTAGGTTGACTGAAAATGACAGCCTATATTTCCCCTAATACAATCTAGCCTGGAGTATTGTGCCTCTATTTGGGATCCATGCCTCCAAAAAGGAGAAGACTATATTGGAGGCAATTTAAAGAAAGGCTGGCCTGATGGCAATTATGATTCTTGTGCTGGCATTAATAACATGATAAACGACCTTGAACTTGAGCGCCTTAAAAACAGAAGGAATGCCTGGCTTACTCTGATGTTTAAGGCGTTGCAGGGTCCTGTGGGCATTCGCCAAGAAAGACATACATATTACCTTTCTGTGACACATGCACATGAGCTGCTCACAGTATGAATCTACAACACCAACGAAGCTCCACCACACAGTACTGCAACTGGTTTTTCACTTGCACCATCCTAGAGTGGAATCTTTAACCTGCCTCAATAACATAGGTTGGCTCTACAGCAGCTTTCAAGAGCCAGTTTGCATCAGTACATCACTGGCTAACTAGCCAGTCACTGCATCTGCATTATGCTCCTCTGTGGTGCCCTGCAGATTGCATAACTAGACCTAGACCTAGACCTGTACACAGCATCATCAGTTGACGTTTGGGGAATCGTGGGGTTGTATAATAAATAAATTTTGACTTGACTTGACTTGTATATCACAGTTGTACATTTGAGCATTTACATTAACAACTGTAGACATAATGCCTTGCCAATTTGGTGGATAGCGACATATTATAAGAGGTTTGATATAAACCACAGGCAGCATATCAAGATGCTCAAAGTTTATATAAACAGGGGTCCTTATTTTTAGTGTCAATCTAATATACAAGTCGACATAGGAAGTGGTTGAGCCCGGGGTCTATATTGCAAAATAATTCCACCAAAGTTCCAATTCGCTCTAAAGAACTGAGCAGCATGTACTTTCACCTTTGATATTGGCTTGCACACCTTAGCTGACCCTCAGACTGCCATGCAATAATTCCCATAACATGAGTCCTATCATGTCCAGTTTTTGTATCCCAATTTACATCAAAGTTGTCAACAACCCAATGGCAAAAACTGCCACTGTCAGTATTTTGGAAAATACCAAGCCTCAAATCATTCACATTTGCATTAATCATTGAAATGAAAATCCATTATGTGGGCATACATGTAACTTGCACAGAAACAGAATGAAGATAAAACATTTACTATCAGTTTTGATATTGTTGTTTGATGAATGAATATCCCTGTGGACTACCTTTTAAATTAGTAAATCTTAAACTTGCATGACGCAATAACTTGTGGAATAAGGGTAATTTTGATCAATTTGGCCTTGAAATGATCTCAAGGTCAAATGTAACAACATTTTCTGAATCCTTATACATGGTTTCCTATCCATGAATAATACTAATAATGGTTCTAAAACCAATATTAACAGAGTTATGGGCATGTTTATCCATATTTCGGCGGCCATTTTGAAAAGCGCATAAAAAAAAGAACAGATTTTTGCCCAACTCAGATTTTTTTGTCAAAATTTTTTCAGCCCCTCATCCCTATAATGTCAAAGACCATAAAGAAATCATGAAAAAACACAGAAATTTGTTTTGTTTTAGTCAAAATTTCCATTTCAATTCTGGAAGTGCTATAAATGCGATAAGCCACTCAACTTTGAATAGACTATTCCCCAAACAATCACCTAAAATGATCAGAACCTCGTCATGTTTCAGATCAGTGTCCAATGGACAGGGGGTGCCTATAGGCAAATTGCAACTTGAGTTTTACATAGAACGTAAGAAGTGTTCGGGGGTATTTTACGTTTTTGAGTCCTTAAATCACAATCTCATACTGGGAATGGAGTTTCTGAAAAAAACACAGTGCTGTAATGAATTTTAAAGCACAAAAGTTGGAGTTTCAGACGGAATCTTGGCCACTTACATCAAGTGAAACATTGAATATACCCCCAAAATCCACCAACATTATTACAGCAACACTTTCAAAGAGGAAAGCACTCATTACGTCAGGTGTCAATGGCGTCATAGCTCAACATCTCTTGGCATCTGGACTCTGTGTTCTGGATTCAACTTTCACTACCCAGAGCGAGAGAGTGCCAGTATTAGTATTCAACCCCCACAGGAGGGTCGATAAAATTTGTAAAGGTGCGATCTTAGCAACGTTCACCCCAATGCATGAAGAAGAGATAGATGATAATACACACGAGGCAGACCACAAGAAGGGTGCATTATGTGAGGTACCCGTGGATTGTACGGAAGAGTTTACAAAGCATGCAATAATCGAACACGAGATAGATAAATCATGTTCTGATCTTACGAGCACAACAGGGGATGACGGTTACAAAGACCAAATTCGACAAGTATTATTGAATAATAAAGAAGTTTTTATGGTACAAGGAAAAGCGAACTGGGCAGGTGTGTACATTCCTCTTTGCCGACATGTATGCCATCGAACCCAAGTGGAAAAGTACATTCTATCATTCCGTGCAAAAATCACCGCCAATAACCAACGCTGATTGGTCAATCTCCGTGCTAAATTATGCGATGGAAAGCACGCTGCGAAAAAAAACACGGCGCTAGTCTAATCTCCTCACAATATCAATACAGCCGCTGACGTAGTAAAGGCCATGAAGGCGTGTTAATGCTGTGCGGAGTACAACAGATTAGACTAACTCCTCCACGCGCTCAAAACTGCTGGAATTGACGTCTCCGCGCTCAAAACAACTTGAATGTTGAATGTTATATGGCAATGAGAACGTTATGATATGATTTATTTTAAAATAAAAACGAATCATACACTCATTTGGTGTGGATTTTAGTCATTTTAGTCATGATAGAATGGTTTTTGAGCACTCGATTGTCGGGTCTATCGTAGAATTTTGCACGGTGATGTGTGATTGACACTCACTGCGTTCGTGTCAATCACATCACCGTTCTTACGATAGACCCTCCAATCTCGTGCTCAAATCCTACAAACACCCCTCAACACAGATACAACCCGCATGTTAGAACACAAATGGAAGGAAAATTTAAAAGAGATGCTGAACCGGAACGTAAAAAAGGGGTCAAGTGAGTCATCTTGGGTTCCCCACTTATTTCTGTTAGAAGACGAGTGATGGGGGATGCACATCACTTTGAGAAAAAAGTCACATCATATTTTCGATCTACGTGGTTTTGAATTGATCCACGATTTCCGGTCAGTGGCCCATTTCTAATGTTCATGATGTAATGGAAACCATAGCGAGAGATAAGCCAAAGGTCTTCTCAGTTCTGCATCTTCAAACGAGGCAATACCAAACAACTACTTGTGATGAAAGCATGACGAGAATTTTCGGAGATCATAGGAAATGTGTGATTGCGTGGCTCAACAAAATTTTGATAATTTCACCAACGCAAAAAGAACATGCGACAGATCTACACAACGTCATTGTGGCTATCAAAGAGTCTGGACTGAGATTGTCAACATCAAAATGCATCTTTGCTACAACAAAATGCAGTTATTTAGGGTATGAACTTTCGGCTGAAGGTGTACAACCTTCTAAACAAAATATTGATCCAATTGTTTCTTTTCCTACACCATCAAAACCCAACCAACTAAAAACCTTCTTGAGTTTGGTTGGATGTGTTTCAAGTTTCATACCAAACAAAGGTGAACTTATAGGTCCCCTTCTGGACGTTAGTAAGAAAAAGGGGCGAAGTGGCGATGGAGGGAGGAAAGCGAATGATCATTCCAGAGGTTAAAGGATGTTCTATCATTGAGACCAATGCTACACCACCCTGATCATGATAAAAGATTTCATCTGTTTACGGAGAGTTCAAGATGTGCCATAAGTGGACGGCTTATGCAAGAAAGGGAAAACAAACTGGTGCCCATCGCATATTGTGGATGTAGCTATAAGACAAAACAAGACGAAGGAGACAATATTTTAGAGAGAGGGAAATGTTTGCAGTTTGTTACTCTTTACATCAATTTGATCATTATTTGTCACGTAACGAGTTCGTTATATGTTGACAACCACAATGTGTCTAGGATGTTGGACAATAAGAAATACCTATCCCGAAATTGGACAGGTGGGCGCTCATAGTTTCAGGTTACAGGTTTACCATCGAGCATAGCTTAACACAAAGAATGGGGATAAGGGTAATGGTATGTTATAGTGTTGAGATCACCCTATCTCTGCACGAGTGGTATCTTTGTCTGCACAAGTGAGCGCCAGCGAACGCGTGCAGACAAATATACCACGAGTGCAGAGATAGGGTGATCTCAACACTATTACATACCATTGCCCTTTTTCTCACCACTTTAACATAATTATTTAACTTCATGGTGTTTTTCGTTCGTGCTCCTCATGATGGACAGACTGCCGATTCGAATCTTCCCGTCCTGATAACGTCAATTGGGTTGCATATCCAGGTGGCTTAAACAATCCATGGTGTTTTGATTACAATCTATTTTGTTAAGACGCATTATATACATACTAATGATACATGTATATACTAAAATGGCCAGAATTCAGACCGTCAATAAAATATCTTGTTTGTTGACACCTATTTTAATGGAGGCCGGTTTTCATAGAATACGAGGCCGGTTTTCATAGAATACGAGCGTTGAGCGTAATATCCATTACTTGCGACGTATGCTTTGAAACGTCAACCTTCCAAACAATAACGTGCACCGTATTTCTCTAAACACCCTAGCACGAATTACGTACTGTTTTGCATGGCGTAGTATTGCATTTATTATGTTAATGAGCATCGGAAAGTCTTTGTTTTCCCATTCACAAAGTAGTGAGATCACCTCGGCAAAGTAGTGATACACTCATATCTCGCATGGCTCTTAACCCAACATTCTATATCATAAAGATTGTAATGATCACTTTGAGAACACTGACATTCAGGACACATGGTTCCAAAATTTGATACTAAACTAGTCATGGTATAAAGTTATTCTCTTAATGGATATATTAGGAATGTTGGTATCATTGTCGCTTCAGCTCAGCTGCTGAAGCAACCATTGTGTTTGGTTCGTTTGTAACTAACTATGTAACTAACTATGTATGTCTCTATGGACAAGCTGGACAGCGGGCGTACCGATGAAACGATTTCGTTCAAACTTTACACAACTATGAGGTTTGAGACGACACCGAAGTGATTCGATTTTAGGCAATCTGCCAATTAAACTGTGGTTTCTAGAAGCCCATTCATGATATTCTTACTGATATTCAATGCAATTAAGGCACAAAGAAAAATCCATATTCAACCCAAGCAGCAAATATTGATTATTGGGTTTGAAACTGATATTGATTAGTATCTGTTATTCAAACAGTACTATTGTATTGCAACACAAATATCTTTTGCCTGGGTATATTGATTCTCATTCATTTCTGATGTTTTTCCCTCAAATTATTCATTTTTTGATTGTAAAGTATACATCATTTCAGTATATATCTTAATTGCCCATAAGTCAACGTCGTTCTAGCGACGCCTGTTCTTGAACACTTTTGATCTTGTTCAGTTTTTGATCTTTGTCTTCTATGTATGATATGATTGATCATTGAGTGTACTGTGTGCAAATATTGAAGAGCTTAGATCTTGGTAGTTCAGTTCCTTCCACAGATGGTAATGCCAGCAAGTAGCAAGGCGTCATGAGCATAGAAGTTATCAGGCAATTCCGATGCATTGCTAATCTAAAGATGTTGCGAGCAGATGAATGTTATAAACATTGCAGCTCATCAAGCAATCGTCTGGAGATTTTGCCTGCAAATAACAGTGTTTTCTCAAAGGTTACTTGGCAATCAATTGTGTAGGACTGACAACAGCAATCATGAGTGTCGAAATATTTGGGCCATAGTATTAAAAGGTATCCATTGATGCAACTGTTTGAGGAAGAGGAAAAGGACGAGAAAAAGACACTGAGGACATGACATTTCAGTGTATTTGTTGTAGTATAACTTTTTCAAAGATTTTGACTGTTCTTCAACACACAATATTGATATAAACTGAGTTGGAAGTGATGCAACGTAGTTGTCTTGAATGTCATGAGATAACGTAGATGTTGGCTACGTGTGATCATTTACAAGTACAATCCAGGTCATCAGTGATAATTTCGGCCATGGTGTGTCGATCAGATGCGCAATTGCCAGCAGGAGTTAATGAGTTGGTTCAACAAAACAGATTAACGGATGGGTTATGTGTCATCGAGTCAGCATCAACAGTGCAGGCAGACAAAGTACCGGTGGTGATTAATAGTCCTACGATTAGTACAAAGATTACTAAAGGTACGACTGTAGCATCTTTTCAACCTATCAGCGACACAGATATGGTGAATGACGGCGAGATTGTGACGAGGATAAGGAAGGCCATAACGCACGCGGACAGCAAAATTGACACATCGGGACAGTGCGAAGCTTCGTCATGAAGGACCCCATGTGTTTGATTTAACCAAATCTAAGGGCTCAGAATATTTTTAAACAACAACTTTTTGTGGATGTTGGAAGCAAATGCGGAGGCATTCTTTTCAAATACGTCTTCCACAGCTACAATCAACGTGAACAACGCGGCAACAACCCACAGGACTCCTATGATGATACAACATTTTGGAGCCAGAAAGAATATTCAATGGTTCCACTATCACAGCACCGGCTGGGCTACATCCACGCCATATCCCAGGTTTGCAGAACCATAACATCAAACTACACACGTCTACGAAGAGCTAAAGATCATGTACTACTGACACTACCGACCATCATCAAAGAACTCTTATTGACAATTTATAATGGAAATTCATTATCTAAATTTATGATATTGTATCTGATAGATGTGATTTGATATGTACAGGTTGCATATAGGGTTACAATTGTCACGTTGCGACGGCACTCGGTTTAACATTCACGTTCTATGTATTTTATTTCATTGTTACACTTCACTTTTTATATTCATACATGAA
>JAGTTF010005902.1:17824-39088 GCA_019095985.1 Streblospio benedicti
GGAAAGGGCCCCCATCGCCCCAAGAACAGGGACCCCGGGGAGGGGAAAGAAGCCCAAGTTTTGGGAGGGGAGACTTTTGTTCACCCCCCCAAACGCACAGCAACTGGTGCTCGAGTTTATGAGCATTTACGCACTTCATATCGGCTTCCACAGGTCATCGGGCGAAGAAATGGTTCCCCGATGCAAAGCTGGCGCGGGTCTTCGCGGGCTTCCATCTACGCGTGGAAGTGGATATGGAGAAGCAGCCCCCTGTGGAACAGCGCCGCACAAAGATTGGCTCCGGATGTGTGCCGAGAAGATTTCTCGCACGGTGGACGCCTGTTTCCTCAGCTCAGACACTGTGACAGCTCCCAAGGGGGGCCGGTACAGTGAGATGGCAGCGCCACAACCAGTGCGCACCAGCAAAGCGGCAGCCTTAAGCCAAAGACGCCGCAAGAAGTCAACTGCGACCGAGCCCCCTGAGCCTGTAGCTACACCTGTGCCCGCGAGGCATAGTGCGTAATGAGCGGCCCTCTTTCAAGTCGGTGAAAGGGGCTTGCTGCCCCTCGCCGACCCCGACGTCAACCCGGCAGCCAAGAAGCCTCCTGCCGCGACTGTCACCAGCTCATCGGAGTACCCGCCCACGGGTGCTGCCGGCACGGGCACACCACCTCCTCCATCACGAGCATCCTGCATAGGACAGCGGGTGGGCGAGGTGCTGGGGGAGAGAGTGGCGCGCGCAAGAAAGCAAGCGCTCGCTCTTAACCCAATGCAGCATCAGCCGACATCTCCAGGCAGGAGAAGCCCTCCCTTGTTGGCCATTCACGCTACCTAATTACCATTACACGGGTCGGGCGCGCCCAGAAGGCGGAAGAGGAATTGGCTGCAGGAGCATGAGCTGTTTTGAAAAGGGAGCCCGCACCGCGGAGCAAAGTGGGGCTCCGGGATGCCGCTGGTGGACCAACAGCTCCTGACGGCACTCAACAAGAGAGGCGATGAATACAAAGAAGAAGTCGACGCCTATGGGCTGAGAGAGACGACGCCGGAGGGAACGCATGCAACTGCAAGCGAGTGGAAACTGCGCAGGGCAGCTGCAACTCTACGCAGAGGCAGACTGGCCTGGTTGGAAACTCGCGGCAGCGCGAGAGAGAGAAGCCAATGGCGCCCGGAAAGTTGGGCATCATTATGGCGACGGCGATATACGCGATCCCGCAAGGGAGTTTTGCGCGGTGCGCCATACTTCGAGCAGGGCGGAGCTACAGTGGTTGTCGGAGGGGAGAGTTGCGCAGGCTAATGGCGTGGCCGACTTCCGGCAGCTGACTCCATGGACGCCAAAAGATAATTACCACGGAACGTGAAGAGTGCACTGTTGTACTTATTTTCTTTACTTAAAATTTAATAAGCAATGCAAAAATAGTATCTATATAATACATTAAAATATTTTTATTATTGGTTAGTCGAAAGTGTAATGTATGCAATAGAAACACACCTGATTAATTTTATTGTAATTTGATGTAAACTGGCACAGAACAGTGACCGCAAAGTGTTATGGCCGATCGCCTGTCAAAAAATCTTACATGGACTTAAAAAATGGATAATTTGACTAGTAAATTAATGACACAAATAAAAACGATTGGTGAAAACTGTGGATAAACGGTTACTGCTTATTTAGACGAGCTGCTGAAAATGTGTGTGACTATTTTGAGCGGTTTTGTCGGGGGGTAAACCCCCGAACCCCCTTTTGTTGTTTCATGCAAGATATAAAAAGAAGGCATTTGAATCAAAACAGAGGCAGCACAAAATGTAAGTCAATCTTTTTAAAACATCTTGGAACCACACAGAAAATGTTTCTCTTTCTAATAGAGAAAGAAATGTGGTTCCAAATGTTTTTCTTGGCAAGTTATTGATCTTATAATTTGGGTCCGCCAAAAAATATACATGGTCCCCCTTAGATGTCGGGAGTGCTCTTTCAATGATTCCATACTAAGGGCAAATCGTGACCTAAGGGCCTCTTTTGCTGCCCAAGCATCCCTTGAGATAGGAATAATATGAGGGGTAGAGAACTTCTCTAACTGATATATAAAAAGCTAGAGTGTCTGAAGAGGATGACCAAAGATTATCTGTGCTGGAGAGACATTACAATCTGAGTCAGGAGTATTTTCGCAATTGAAGCATAGCCCTCACAAATCCATCATGATCGAGGCTACCGGGTGGGCTTGGTATTAGACATGAGTAGTCGTTTAGCTGATTTTACAGCAACCTCAGCTCTTCCATTTGACTGTGGGAAATAGGCGGATGAAAGACGATGATGAATTCCCCATAGATGTAGAAATGACTCCTGTTACATCCGCTGTGAACTCAGGTCCACAATCACTGAGAGTTCCTTTGGCACACCAAAAGTCAAAAAAGAGAGACCGCAAATGTCGGATTAGGCCATTTGCTCCTGCAAGATTAGAGCTTGCTGGGGACTGAAACACTTCTACCCAGCCTAAGAGATGATCACCAACAACCAGGTACTGATTGCCTTCATATTTGAAAAACATCTGTGAAAGTTTTTGAAAGGGTGTTGCTGGGGTTTGTGCTGGCATGGGAGGTGTAACAGCCTGTGATGGTGCATTCTTATTACAGTGCACGCATGACTCCCGGAAACTCACTGATAGTATGCAAGTGTACATGCACGTTGTTCGTTTCTTGATACTCATTGGTGGGTTGAATGTGGAACGACGACTCGTTCTTGATACATAATGACCCCATCTTGAATGTACAAGGAATCAAATTGTGGAAACATGGATTAAGTCCACAAGATTAGTACACCGCTACCTACAGAATGCGGCACCCAAAACACACACCAGTCTGATGCTATAAGCGAGCGCACACCGCCATAAGCTGGCCTTTGAAATAAAAACAGTGAAAGCCTAAATACATCTTCTAATAATGGTGGAGAATGCGAAGATTGCAATCTGAACCTGCGCGCGGACTTCGACTTTTTATCGAGAATTAAAATGTCAGCTGCGGACTTTTTTTTTCCGGTTGTGAATTTCGACTCGGGACTTACAGCAATTTGTTTGGTCGCGGACTTCAACTTTCTCATGAAAATGTGCAGCAGAACTTCAAATTTTTCACAGCATTAATAGTCAACTCAGGACTTCAAGTATTTTTGATATTACAACCCTGCACTTAGAAATCATTTGATGACTCCACAGACTTCATGAAGTAAAATTTATCACTTGAATTACTATACAACACTTGATGGCTAAGCCGGGTGAGAATTCTTTATCCAACAAATCTATTGGTATTTGTGAGGTTTGCAAACAACTTATATTTTTTACTTTGCAATCAGAATTGATTGAATTTAACAAGGAACCTTTTTGTTCGGAAGAATGTGCATTTATTAGCTAGGGAAACAATCCACTGAAGAACAGCCTGGCAAATAATGTGCAAATCTGGTTTGCATCTGTCAACACATTGTTATCCAGTGGTGTGGAATGCTGATAGAACGTTTGCAATTTTCTGAACAGATAATATTGTTGGTGAATAGGAGGATAGGATTTTAGGCTGTACTATTGTGAAGTCTGGTGAGTTATAATTTTGTTTATATCTATGTTATAAATGTAGTAGTGAAAGTGTTTCAAGGCCGTTACAAATGCATAATTTCACTAACAAATATCGACTTTGAATACGTTTGTACAGTATTGTGGTCGGTAATATCCATTCAAGACGGTTATAAAAAGAAAGAAAACAAAAATCAGTTGCTGTATATACAATACACATCATCAATAAGCGCAATTATATAGTGCTTACTGTTGATATCACAACAATGGTGTCTGAGCCGGAATTATTACAGCAAGCTGCGAGCCTGGAGGGTGAACTTGATGACATGATGCCGCAGAATAAGTCTGATCCGGCCCGTCGTCACGATTGTCTGGAGAAACGAAATTTGCACACTTCAACGCCTGTACAAGGCAATAGATCACATGCAGATGTTTTTCCTTCATTAGCACGATATCGTGGTGATCAAACACAGCTGTCCTCGATTCAGGAACCTGACAGCATGAGAGATCGGTCGGCAGCAGAGGCCAGATGGGGGTGATGATATTGACCGTGATAGAAGGGAGTATCACACTCAGGGGCCAGCAGACGATAGGGCCATCATGGACATGCTGGCACAGATGGGGTCACAAATAGATACGCTATTTCAAGAACATCGCGGCCCACCACTACATGAGAGCAGAGGCACGTCCCGTGAATCCACCCCAGGTAGTCAGGCGGCAGATGACAAAAGATAGATGATATGATCCAATTAGTAATGGTGCTGGGACATGCAATGAGTCCAGCATTACTTGGCTCCTTTTGCTGTATATAAACAGCTGCACAGCCGCAGAGCGGTGTGCTGGAATAAAGTATCAACAACACTACATCCGTTGTCCCACAAATGGAGGAGATGCAAGTAGACTGAACTCCGAAACAACAACAGCAAAGCGACGAAAATTTCACAAGTCCAGCACCAAAAATCACTTAGAGAAATGACAGCACAACAGGCAGCACAACAGCGAGAAAAACACAAGTGCAGCATTCAAAAATAACTTAGCACAACCGACTACCATTTCCTAGAAGTAGACTTAACACTTGTGAAATTCTCGCCATTTAATTCATCAACAGAACTTAGCGTTTGGCAACTCGCTCAGCACTTGGAGACTTTTCAGCATTAATGCAGCTGCTAGACTTGGCAGTTTAAAACAACAATTGGACTTGTGAAAGTTTCATCACTTCACTCTGACTTTTTTCATGAATTAAAAACCAGCCGTGGACTTCAATTTTTTTCCAGGTTTTAAATTTCCAGTCTGGACTTAGAGCAATCTTGTTCAGTCACGGACTTCAACTTTTTTTCATAAAATAAATGTTAAGCAGAACTTCAACTTTTTTCACGAAATAAATGCACAACAGGACTTAGAGTGTTTTGCTGGGTTGAGACTTCAAATATTTTACAGTGTTGGCAAATCTCTTTGCGTCATTTCATCATTTATGGTACATTGCGGATCAAAAAGACACCATACCATTTCGACTTAGTATTCATCAACAACAAGACTTGTACAAGGGCCAGTAGGTTGATGTATCTTATTTCAGTGGTTTAACACATCAATTTACTTGAATATTTTCATTGCAAAGCGAATTGTTTAGCCATGTTTAAAAGCAGACGACTTCTTCAACACAAATCTGCATAATGCACGGCAATCACCGGATATTTAAGGATTATGAGGCTAGTTGGCAAGGTGAGTCATTGATTGTACTATCATAATACTTTTAACGATAGCTGCTACCTAACAACGCAGCAATATCAAGTGAGAACAGGCGATAGCTGCTGATCAATAACAATGGCCAAGCAAAAAATAGCCCATGACTCCAGAAATGGGTCACTGATAAGAAGAAAATTGTTGCTAGTCCAGGAGAGGAAAGTAGATGCAATGAAGAAAATGATGTTGGAAAGGGTTGACGATCAGACAGGCAGGTTTGATGATTTTGTCAAAGATTTACAAAAACAAGCAGTGAGCAGGCAACACAGATAAATGAGATAGTACAAATGATGCACGTCGTTTTGTCTACTCAATGTAATCAACAAGACCAATTAGATGCAGTGATACAAGAAGTCAGAGAATTATCACATGCGTTACCAACAGAAAAACATAACATGCCTCTGTGTACGCAATTGAAACAGTTGTCGCCTGTACACGAGCCACACAATGTGGGTTATCAGGTGCAAGGGGATACAATACAAGCCAGTAGTGATTATAAAACTGGCACTGATGGAATGTGTGAATATGGTGAACAAATACACACAAGTAACAGAGTCATATTTGATACATTGGCACAAATCAAAGCACAAATACAGTCATTATATCAAGAACGTCGTAGGTCGCCACCCCAAGAAAGTAGGCGCGCGTCACGAGATTCATCTCTAGACAGCAGCGCAGCAGAACACAGAAAAATTGATGAGATGTCAAAAATAGTCATGGAAAAGGTGGAAACTCGTCAATCTAACAAATTGTACGACTATGCTGCAGACTTACGGCGCAAACAAAGTGATGATAATAATCAGATGAGAGATTATATGAAACAGATGCTTGACAACCAACAAGCTTTCACGGAGCGCCTGATTCAAAGTCAGCAGGCTAACATTGACGCCTTAACTAAAGAAATCAAGGGCGTTGTGGGGCCCGCTCAGCAAGGGATCAGTGAGGTTGAAAGAGGTTACGTAGCTTTAGCTGAGAACATATCGGCCATGCTGCCTAGGCTGATGGACAGAGACGGTCACGGAGCACCGACTTGTACACGTGGGGGTAAACGTGATGCCCCCACAGTCACAGCGCTGACTTTTGATGGTGCACAAAATAGTTCATTTGACATGTGGAAATCGTCACTAGAAGATATGTCTGCATACCTTCATTGGCCAGAAGATGATGAACAAAGGTTAATGTTACTCCCCACAGTGTTATCAGGTTTTGCGAAAGTGCATTACAATTCTATGGAACAAGTGGAAAAAGCAACATATGCAAAGGCAATGTCCAATTTGGCAAATGTTTTCTCTATCAACCACCTATGATAAGGGCAGCCAGGCTACAAAGGCCACAAGGTCTAAACGAGACAGTTAGAGAATATTCTTTAGAGATCATCAAACGTATGCAGGAATGTGACATCACAGACAATGACAGGCAATTAGATATTTATGTTCAAAATCTGCGTAACGACGTGGCCCGTGAAGTAATCATGATGATGCCTGTTTCATTGAGACAGGCTCAGACATATGCGGAAACAGTGGAACACGCTATGAACTAAGATCAGACCAACCGAGGATTGCAATAAAGCAAGATTACGAAAATAGATCAATTTATGACAATTACAGAAACCAATCCAAAAATAGAGATTTAACAAGAACAATACCAGCGGTAATCAATGAGTATAAATTTGAGAACAGAAATGCAAATTTGAAACAGTTGCGACGAACAGATACAAATAGGAATGTCAACAGTATAAATTTGGAATATAAATGCAAATTTGAAACAGGGTAGCAAACGCCATCAACAAATGGTGGTGATATAAATGTTTTTGACAGGGTAGCAGAGCCTGCAAATGATACAAAAAGAAGCAAAGTACCAAGCAAATTTCACATGCCATCAAGCTTTGCAGAGGACACTCTAGATAGAGTAGTGGCAACTAATGTATACAAGAATAACTTGGTGCGTGTGAACGTTTCAAAATCATTCAACAAATCTTGTCTCAGTTTAGTCGATTCTGGAAGTGCTATAAATGCGATAAGCCACTCAACTTTGAATAGACTATTCCCCAAACAATCATCTAAAATGATCAGAACCTCGTCATGTTTCAGATCAGTGTCCAATGGACAGGTGGTGCCTATAGGCAAATTGCAACTTGAGTTTTACATAGAACGTAAGAAGTGTTCGGGGGTATTTTACGTCTTTGAGTCTTTAAATCACAATCTCATACTGGGAATGGAGTTTCTGAAAAAACACAGTGCTGTAATGAATTTTAAAGCACAAAAGTTGGAGTTTCAGACTGAATCTTGGCCACTTACATCAAGTGAAACATTGGATATACCCCCCAAATCCACCAACATTATTACATCAACACTTTCAAAGAGGAAAGCACTCATTACGTCAGGTGTCAATGGCGTCATAGCTCAACATCTCTTGGCATCTGGACTCTGTGTTCTGGATTCAACCTCCACTACCCAGTGCGAGAGAGTGCCAGTATTAGTATTCAACCCCACAGGGGGGTCGATAAAAATTTGTAAAGGTGCGATCTTAGCAACGTTCACCCCAATGCATGAAGAAGAGATAGATGATAATACACACGAGGCAGACCACAAGAAGGGTGCATTATGTGAGGTACCCGTGGATTATGCGGAAAGAGTTTACAAAGCATGCAATAATCGAACATGAGATAGATAAATCAGGTTCTGATCTTACAAAGGGGATGAAGTTACGAGACCAAATTATTATTGAATAATAAAAAGTTTTTTATGGTACAAGGAAGCGAACTGGACAGGTGTGTACATTCCTCTTTGCCGACATGTATGCCATCGAACCCAAGTGGAAAAGCACAACATACCCCTCAACACAGATACAATCCGCATGTTAGAACACAAATGGAAGGAAAATTCAAAGAGATGCTGAACCGGAACGTAAAAAAGGGGTCAAGTGAGTCATCTTGGGTTCCCCCACTTATTTCTGTTAGAAGACGAGTGATGGGGGATGCACATCACTTTGAGAAAAAGTCACACCATATTTTCGATCTACGTGGTTTGAATGGATCCACGATTTCCGGTCAGTGGCCCATTTCTAATGTTCATGATGTAATGGAAACCATAGCGAGAGATAAGCCAAAGGTCTTCTCAGTTCTGGATCTTCAAACGGGGCAATACCAAACAACTACTTGTGATGAAAGCATGACGAGAATTTTCGGAGATCATAGGAAATGTGTGATTGCGTGGCTCAACAAAATTTTGATAATTTCACCAACGCAAAAAAGAACATGTGACAGATCTACACAACGTCATTGTGGCTATCAAAAGTCTGGACTGAGATTGTCAACATCAAAATGCATCTTTGCCACAACAAAATGCAGTTATTTGGGGGTATGAACTTTCGGCTGAAGGTGTACAACCTTCTAAACAAAATATTGATCAATTGTTTCTTTTCCTACACCATCAAAACCCAACCAACTAAAAACCTTCTTGAGTTTGGTTGGATGTGTTTCAAGTTTCATACCAAACAAAGGTGAACTTATAGGTCCCCTTCTGACGTTAGTAAGAAAGGGGCGAAGTGGCGATGGACGGAGGAAAGCGAACGATCATTCCAGAGGTTAAAGGATGTTCTATCATCGAGACCAATGCTACACCACCCTGACCATGATAAAAGATTTCATCTGTTACGGAGAGTTCAAGATGTGCCATAAGTGGACGACTTATGCAAGAAAGGGAAAACAAACTGGTGCCCATCGCATATTGTGGATGTAGCTATAAGACAAAACAAGACGAAGGAGACAATATTTTAGAGAGGGAAATGTTTGCAGTTTGTTACTCTTTACATCAATTTGATCATTATTTGTCACGTAACGAGTTCACTTTATATGTTGACAACCACGATGTGTCTAGGATGTTGGACAATAAGAAATACCTATCCCCGAAATTGGTCAGGTGGGCTCTCATAGTTTCAGGTTACAGGTTTACCATCGAGCATAGCGACACAAAGAATGGGGTCACAGATTGTTTGAACAGACATATGGATAGATCAGAGCAGGATGACAAGATGGCAGTGTATCCTGGGATGCCAGGAGAACATCCAACTCAGTCACTAGGGCACAAATTAAATGTGAACATCAGGACGGCTCAGCAACAGCCCGTTCCAACATCCTATACCAGCAGGGCAGCAAAATTCAGTCACTCAGGACAGTAGTTTTCAACAACATCAAGACGTTATTGCAATGGCCACTGGCAGCAGTGAGTGTGAGACACACAACATTCTATATCATAAAAGATTGTAATGATCACTTTGAGAACACGGACATTCAGGACACATGGTTCCAAAATTTGATACTAAACTAGTCATGGTATAAAGTTATTTCTCTTAATGGATATATTAGGAATGTCGGTATCATTCAGTTTTGATTTTTGTCTTCTATGTATGATATGATTGATCATTGAGTGTACTGTGTGCAAATATTGAAGAGCTTAGATCTTGGTAGTTCAGTTCCTTCCCACAGATGGTAATGCCAGCAAGTAGCAAGGGGTCATGAGCATAGAAGTTATCAGGCGATTTGATGCATTGCTAATCTAAAAGATGGTGCGAGCAGATGAATGTTATAAACATTGCAGCTCATCAAGCAATCGTCTGGAGATTTTGCCTGCAAAAATAACAGTGTTTTCTCAAAGGTTACTTGGCGATCAATTGTGTAGGACTGACAACAGCAATCATGAGTGTTGAAATATTTGGGCCATAGTATTAAAGGTATCCATTGATGCAACTGTTTTTGAGAAGAGGAAAGAAGATGAGAAAAGACACTGAGGACATGACATTTCAGTGTATTTGTTGTAGTATAACTTTTTTCAAAGATTTTGACTGTGCTTCAACAAACGATATTGATATAAACCGAGTTAGAAGTGATGCAACGTAGTTGTCTTGAATGTCATGAGATAACGTGGATGTTGGCTACGTGTGATCATTTACAAGTACAATCCAGGTCATCAGTGATAATTTCGGCCATGGTGTGTCGATCAGATGCGCTATTGCCAGCAGGAGTTAATGAGTTGGTTCAACAAAACAGATTAACGGATGGGTTATGTGTCATCGAGTCAGCATCAACAGTGCAGGCAGACAAAGTACTGGTGGTGATTAATAGTCCTACGATTAGTACAGTTTCGATTACTAAAGGTACGACTGTAGCATCTTTTCAACCTATCAGCGACACAGATATGGTGAATGACGATCAAAGGTGTGACGAGGATAAGGGGGCACAACGCATCATGGACAGCAAAGTCGACACATCTGGACAGTGGGAGCTTCGTCATGAAGGACCCCATGTGTTTGATTCAACCAAATCTAAGGGCTCAGAATATTTTAAACAACAACTTTTGTGGATGTTGGAAGCAAATGCGGAGGCATTCATTTCAAATACGTCTTCCACAGCTACAATCAACGTGAACAACGGCAACAACCCACGGGACTCCTATGATGATACAACATTTTGGAGCCATAAAGAATATTCAATGGTTCCACTATAACAGCACCGGCTGGGCCACATCCACGCCATATCCAAGGGCCGCAGAACAGGAACATCAAACTACGCGTCTACGAAGAGCTAAAGATCATGTACTACTGACACTACCCACCATCATCAAAGACCTCTTATTGACAATATATTATGACAATTCATTATCTAAATTTATGGTATTGTATCTGATAGATGTGATTTGATATGCACAGGTTACAATTGTCACGTGCGACGGCATACGGTTTAACATTCACTTTCTATGTATTTTATTTCATTGTTACACTTCACTTTTATATTCATACATGAAATTTTAATATGTAATGTGCGACTGCACGATTTATTATTCCTTAGTATAGCATCATATATTTCAATTTATTGTTTTACATTTGTATTATATATATTATACTCATCGCTGTGCGCTGTATATCACACATAGACTGTGCTTGGTCAACGAACCTCCACTATTTTCAATAGGCCTCGTTTCGCTAACTTATTAAGTATTTCATTAATTTGTTCCAAATTAATTACTTATGGGGGGAGTATGCTAGGCCATGCAATGAGTCCAGCATTACCAGGCTCCTTTTGCTGGAGCATACGAGACCAAGCACGGTATATACAGCTGCACAGCCGCAGAGCGGTGTGCTGGAATGCTGTGACAACACTACATCCATTGTCCCACAATGGACAAGTTGATCTCATCAATCGCACAAACTGTACGACTATACGAAAGATTTGAGGCGAAACAAAGTGAAGAATCGATGAACTTTGCAGCGTAGACAAGTGATGAATTTGATCACATGAAAAACTATATGAAAAGATGTTTGATCAACAGACATTACATGGATCGCCTGCTGCAGAGCCAACAAGAACTGTGATATTACAAAAGTGCTGGAGTCAGATTAGGCTTCATAGGCATCGCCGGAAGTCCATGCTTCCGGCTCCGCCTACCACCCACACACATTGGTATGCTCAGTCAGCATTGCTGATCTAGCAGATTCTCACGGATCTGACTCATTTCCGGACTGGTGGCGCTATATAAGTTGAGAGAAGGCTTTGAGTCGTCAGTCAATAAACTGGATAAAGATTGCTCGTTTGTTCCGTTATTACGCCTCATCACACACATGTCAAAACCAAACATGACATTTTATGATGCCTTCTTGATGTTTGAACAACAGTAATTCTTTATCCTATCATTAACTTCTCAGCATACATAATGCATTATTACTCTGCCAGTAGATTTTTCATTTAATACAATTTCATGTCAATATAACGCAAATGCTGAGATATTGGAGCTGATCAATTATCAAAGATATATTCTTAATCAAAGACTGCTCATTATTTATGTATCAGACATGTTCATATATTGATATGCAAAAAATAGGTGACATTCCCATCAACGATTTCAAATATATTTACAGGAAAAGCACGAATGTTACTGATCATATAAAATCCTATAAAGATATCATAGTTAATTTGTACTGCTCAATACCATTTGTTGCTTGAATTTTGATAAAATGTAGGGCACACTTTTGCAACAATGTATGTGAAAATTTGAATGAAATGTAAAGTTAATTTAAAGTGACCATTTCACTAGGCACATCCACATGAGTAGGTGATTGAAAAGTCTTGAGTTTTTTACTTTATTAGAAATTCTATGGTAAATAGTGGATAAGTTATAGATTATGTAAGTTAAAATTAATTATTTTGAAGCTGGTCAATTATTGTTATTCAATATGATTTTACAGTGTATTTTTCTTGGTAACTTTCACTGTGTAGTAAGTAATTAGGCATTTTGTTCATAGCAAATCAATTAATCCATTATTTTCAGAAGATTGATGGTTAAAATTTTATTGCAAATTAGTGTACATAAGTCTTTTTTTCAAATATGAAGTTGCCAAATTATACATAACAATTTTACAAATTACAAATTTATACCAATGGACAACAAATTGGAAAGTTTTGAGATTTTTACCATGGTACAAAATAAACACCACACCCTCACTCCCACTTGTACTAGACAGTAAATGGATGAAACGCTACAATATAGGTGAGCCACTCGAGCCCCTTTCTGGATTTCCTCTCACACCCAGACTTAAATGATGAGCCTTCATTACGCATGGGATTGATTGCATTGTGATTTTGCATAATTGATCATCATGATGAACCAGAAATCTTTTTAAGAATATTTTTATTTGAATTAAAAATGTATATGAAAATATAAAAATTATTAGACCAATTTCAAATATTTTGGAGAACTTTAAATGTACAGAACAGCTATAGGAAAAGATAATATGATGATATATGAATATGAGTAAATGTATGTTGATACAAACCTCAATAGTTATCATGAGTGAGTGGTAATTTGCAGTAATAGCTCTAACTGTCTGACGTAATGTGAGCAGTGCATATTTGACAAGCAATGCTGCAAAACTTTGTGATATTCTACAACGTGATAGTAGATTATAGAGTTCTAATGGTTCTAGCAGTCTGTGTGGATATATGAGTTATAATACAATGAGTGTGTGTACTAGAGTTCTCATAATTGTAGTATTCAAAACGTCGGCACAACGATAACTTGAAAATGAAAGAATGTAGAGTGATGTCAAAAGAATAATGCTGTGAATTGGAGCATTGTAACTATAGTTTGTATTTAACAAGTTAAATATCATGCTTTTCTTTTGTGTTTGGTAATGCATGTTTTTACATTTGTTCACTTGTCATATTTATTGATATATTTCTATGCAACATCATTTATATCCTCTTGTATAGATATAATTCATGTTGAATGGCAACGGTTATCTAGTATCTAGTCAGCTTTTAAGCATTTTTATGTCTCATACATTTACATGTTACTTAATGATTGATGGTATTACGGTCGCTATATGTTTGACTACATTTACACCATTGTTACACTATTTTTTCCATTTATCACAAATTTGCATGAACATGGATGTACTTTACAGTCCACGGACGTATGTAGTGATAACTCTGTGTGAATCTCTACGGTGTAGCAGATGAGGCTCCTGTTGCAAAATATGTTTCTGAACTCGTTTGTTTGTTTTGCTCTAAAGTCATCAGTATTTATGAAAATACTTTCATTTAATTTGTACACATGAAATATAAAACATAAAATATCTAATTTTAAGATAAATCCATATATATCTTACATTGGTAGTCAGCAATCTGTCTGGCTTCTCAAAGGTCATTAGACAATGGCCTTATCAATAATTTGAAAAGACTCTTTGTGGGCATACAGAACCGCCGTACCCTCTAAAGATTTTGTGACTCTGGTAACTATTACTATATCATATTGGTATCATATTGATCAGTGCTACAATACCAGGGTAGTAGTTTTCTTGTCTGTCATATTGGCATCAATCGCTTATTATCACATTGTGTATTCATTACATTTGATATTGTAGCGCTTCATCTATCAAAATGAGTTTCTAGTGAGAAGAGTAGTAATTATCAGAAGAGAAGATTATGTGCATGACTATTTAATAAAGTTTATATAAATAATTAAGATGTGCTTATGTTTGTTTTTCTAATATCATCACCTATATTTGTGGTCTGGTCTCACCAACAACTCCATATGTATTTAAATGCTTCTGGAATTCCACTCAATTGTCCTCAAACTATGAGCTATTAAAAATTAAAGATATGAAATACCAAACTTTGATATGCAGATTGTGGTAGTGTGATAAGAGACTACACCTCTAGACTGAGATTGGAGTGAACCTAGAGGGCTGGCAGATGGTGGTAGCTTTGTATAAGAGATGAATGGCTGATTGTATGCTTCAGTTGCATGAATAAAATAAACAGAAATATAAGATCGAGCAAGATATCGGATATTAATTGAACCTTTAGCTGAGCACGAAACACAATGGAAATCATTAAAATTTGGATTATTGCGTGGTTATTTTGGTAATTTCGGTAAGCACACTAAACACATTTTTGACCTGGACCGGATTATGACTTTCGAAAAATCTGCTGAAACAAATTGCTCTGTGAATAATCTACTTGGGATTTATAATGATATTGTTAATCTTCAAGGTACACATATAAACAATGTAAAATGTACCAGGATTGGCTTATTGGAATTATACTATTATGCAATTAAACTGAAATTTGCCCACAAACTCTATAACCATTATGTAATTTATAAGTCACTTTAATCAATAATTAATCCCGCCGATAAGTAAACGGCATAATCCCTGTTATAATGGGGGCAGCCTCCCTCTGAATAGCTCATGGGGCATTCGGCTATGCTAACCATTACAAATTATGCACACATGCGGTCGGAGGTACAGATTAAATTTGTCTTATAGCACATAAATTCCATCCAAACTTCTGTCAATAAGTGTAATGATTATATACGCAACCCCTCTCTGGGACCAAAGTCCCACGGAGTATATATATGGCTCTGCTAACTATATCATATTACTACACGACACACGGCGGAATCCCTAATCCTCAAAAATGTATCAAATCTTGCTGTCATCAATACAGAAGGATTATGGTTTGAAATACATCAACACCTTTGATCAGTGTTCATTCATAAAAGAGGCTATCAAGTTTATAACTTTGCATTGTATTCAAGTGGGTAATTTATATAATAATCGCTCGTGAACTAATCATCAATCGCACGCATATCATCCTAGTCTTGCCAATCTAAACCATGTTTACTAAATACGTTTTTCCCCTTCAATTTGTCTCCTTTTACTTTATTCATTATGTCACAAAGCACTTTGTTTAGCCAACATGTATAAATGTAAATATTTTATGTATTGCGGACTTGAAATTTATACCATTAAACACAATTTTACCGTGATAATCCAAATTTTGAATGTACTTATACTCATTACACGCTTAACACTTACAAAACCTTTCACTAATCAAAGCTAAGCTGATCACAATTGCCATGTCAACGTTAATTTCATATTCAGAATGTGGTTATGGTACGTATGATACGTAAGACCATGTAACATTTCATGGATATACATGCAGATGCTTTTAGCAGATTATTGTAAGCTAAAATTGCCTACACGGCAATGTTTAGTTCGAAATTGAATTCAATTTAACCACAACCATCTATTCACCAATGCTAATGTTAAAACCCACAAAATATAATTAGTCCAATTTATATCACTCATAATCGAAGATAAAGATATGATATAAGATATAAAATATTCAACATATTCAACCATAACTTTCTTGTACCTTTTTAAAAAGAATAGTATATATTCACACATATATTAAATTGCATCATGAAATTGACATAGTCCAATAAATACATTGACTATAACGTGCATTACACATCTTATCATCATTTCCAGTCAAACATGACACAATCTGCACATTCAAAAGTTCACACCAACAACAAAACCATGCATCACCTTACTCCCATATGAATAAATATCAATAGACAGCCAGAGACCTACACCAGACGCACCTAATCAAACACAGCCAACAACTGCCAGTCAACAGATGACCTCACACCAGTTAAAGATAAACGTTAGCAAGACAGTCTGATAATCAGTCCCAATTGATTATGCAACGGCGTTGACTTGGGCCAGGATATTCAACAACATAAGGCTCCCCAAAGCTCGTCAGACCAGACGATTGCATCAGCTAGGGCAGTTGATATAACTGAAGATTGCACAATGAGGAGTGGCAAAATAGTGACCAATGGTTTAATCAGCACCAATGACTGTGGCCACCTGTTATATATGTGTGTATATGTTGCATGTACTGAAATGACATCATTTAGGAGTACTGTGTTAAAAAACTTCTGGGTGTCACATCTACAAACAAGGTTAATCAATCCATACCAGATTCAATGCACAGGAAATGTAATAACGAGATTTGAAATTGCAGCATTTAACTGAGAATTACAATGTATCAAAAACCTTCTGTTATATATTTGTGCAACATAAAATGTGATTCCATAATAATTAAGGGCGGAAATTAAACTGACCATCATTATTATCACATAGGGACTTCTGCAAAAATAGAAATGGAAATGTTTGAATTAATCATGCTTAAATATTCAAGCTGCAATTCAAGCTGCAGCGATGACATCATCGAAAAGTTGTGCAATATATTAACAGAACTGTGTATCAACAAACCAGTTGATTAAACCATCCTAGAAGACTGAATATACATGGGAATGCTCCTAAATTGTTACACAAACTCCACAGGAGTATTCAGACATCTGCAATAGCAAACAAAATTTAATACGGCTAAAGATTGTACAATTAGGAGTGACCAATATGATTGCATTGGCTGCCTCCTGGGTGTTTTGTAATGTGCTTGTGTTCAACAAGCAATCACCCACAAACCAGATTGACCATTCCATCCCCGAGATTCAATACAATAGGATAGTGCCTGCAATAGACATTGCTCAAATATATTCAAGATCAAAAGGTGTGTGTAACTTTGAATTGTTAAAATGATAATCAACTTTACACCATGCTTAGCACTTGTTACAATTTCAAATGTGGATAGCATTTGGCCACCGCCATGACTCATTTGGTGATTAATCCCACTGGGACCTCAATGGAAAGTGGCACAGGCATATGTTTATAATCCAATCAATATTCAATAAAGATATTTTAGAGAATGGATGTGCCTGAATAACATCATATTTCATGAAAAGTGAGAGTTATATTAAAAACAATCAAGAACATATATAAGAGAATTTTATCGATTGTGGTTATAGCTTAATGCATTTAGTTACTTAAGTTTCTTTATTTCTAGTGATTTACCTTAAACAAATGCTTTTCATTTGCATAATGCCAACAGTGTAATTTCAAATCTATAATACTGCTAATTTTATGGTAATACTGCGTGTACTGTTATTTTGTGTAGTTAGTCTATTTCATTATATATTTTGAAACTTAGATATTTCAAAATATATGTCTGCATTGTATCTACATTAGTAAATAGCTAACTTGTCATGATATAATGTAATACATGTATGATGCATATAGGTATAATGGACTAAATCATTTTCATGCTACTGTAATATATGTATATAGAGTATTTCAATCCATATATCACTATTTGATGTTTTATGCTGTTAAAATATCAACATTACGAATCCAACCTCAAGTTATTTGCATCAGGAAACTCTCTTTTCACTCATTTAGGGTGTAAATTCGATACCATTTTTGGTGATGATTTATGATGATTTTATGTGGTGGTCAATCATGAGTCATTGAGCAAGATGTTTATATAACTTGATCTATAATTTATCTTAACTTTTTATACGCTATACTTCTCCATAAGTGTTCTATGTACCCGAGTCACCATTTGTTGGAAACTCTCCAGGTAATCATGTTGATATTAGATTAATCTAATACTAAGTTTGGATTTTTTGGGGTCAATCTAAAGTTAGTGAGCAAAACAAGCATGGCTTGCTGTTCATGAATGTTACACTTCCAAGCCATATTATATTTACTATATTACTCTTAAAACATGCTCAATTTCTTGAAATTACATTTATGGCCGTGGTAATCTCTATTTTTGACAGGAATATATGTTTAACATTATGATAAAACATAATTTAATAGCTTTGCTTTTGCATAATTCTTTATAATTATTAGTAGTTGGGGGCTATTATTATCAATTTTAACATCAAATGCAATTTTATGCTTAAGTATTGTCATAATATTTATTTCGTCAACTATATGATATTAGTTTTACTAATGCTTATTGCTTTGATGTTATCACTTTTGGTTGTTTTGGGATTACAACTAATGCGCTAAGTGATCGAACAGTCTTGTAATTTTTAAGTCATTTATATTAAAACCAATATTGTAATTTTAACCTATGGTTTCATATCTTACACTTTATTATACACTTATTATTATCTGTTTCTACAATAGCTTTCCTGTTATCACTTATAAGATTTTACTCAATTGAATTACTCTTTACCAAATTTATGATTTGCTTAATGTATTCCTACCATTATCTTCCATAGTTAACCATGCCATATTTTTTCAAACTTTTGTCAAATTTGGTCAAATCAATAAGGATTTAGTATGTTCAAATAACTTGTGTCATTTCACAAACCACCTTGCTTCATACACTTGTATTATAACTATGTCATATCTATTATTACATTTATGTTGCATGCTTTTGTTGTCACCAAAACATGTATTTACTTATTGTAAACTTCTTTTATATTTTATATTTTTTTGCCAGCTCATCTCTTTAGATAGGTTTGTCATAATGCAATCTTAAGTTCATACATCACCATCAGTATATAATGTAAACACACTATCACCGTTCTTTAAAGACAAGAAAGTAGCAATATATAGGTATAAAGTAAAGAATGTTGTTAATGAAAAAATTTACAGTGTATAATTTTCAAGCTATACTTTAAAATTAATAATGCAAATTTATAGAGAAAGGAAAGTTATAATGTGGTAGTGTGATAAGAGACTACACCTCTAGACTGAGATTGGAGTGAGTCTAGAGGACTGGCCAATGGTGGTAGCTTTGTATAAGAGATGAATGGCTGATTGTATGCTTCAGTTGTATGAATAATAAACATAGATACACGATTGAGTAGTAGGTTACAACAAGATGTGAAAGGCATTAATTGATACACATTTGTCATAAGCTGTGGTCACAATAATACCAGTGAGAAAAGAACAGCTCTCAGTTATATTTGTGTACACTAGTGTATCTGTGTACACTAGCTGCCTGTCTCCTACGGAGACCATTTTGAGTGTGATGGAAATGAAAATGTGAAAAGAAAAAAAACTGTCTAGATTCGTCAATCTCGCTGAAATAGAATGTTATGATTCCTGCTTGGAGGTTGGGGTTACGGGTCCATAAAAATAGGATTTGATTTATGCTTACGGAGCCGTAAAAATAGCCACTGTCAATCTGTTCACATAATGTCCTCTTTCTCCGAGAAGGAGTATCTTACAGCGGCTCATCACAGCTTACAGGGCTGGTCGTGAAGTTGACTTGAGCAAAATCTTAACGCATGAGCTGATGTCTGTACTGCTATTTCTCTTGCCACAATCAGTGGCACACTGCGTTCACGGACAAGTCTCTGCTAGCCAACGTGTTGACCAAAGATGTACTGACACTGCCAACTGTTCTATTAGATGGTGGACCGTTGTTTGCTGATTGATGGTCAGGCGCTGGTGATGGCTTTAGGAAAAAAACATAAGCACGATTGGTTAATATGCGGAGGCATTTGCTGAAGCTGTATACAAAATGGGTGCAGCCTTTCAGAGGATTGATGTAACATTTGACTGCTACAGATCACAATCAATCAAAGCAGGAACAAGTACTAAAGCGCAAGAAAGGCAAGAGGCCAGTTCGGCAAAAATAGAAGGTGCATCAGTTACACTGCCAACAGACTGGTAGACTTGATGATTCTTTATTAGTCAAAACAACTTGATGATAAAACAGTGGTTGTTGGTAGAGGCAGATCTTCAGTATAATTGCAGTATTACTGTAAACAAATCTTGTCAATCAAAGCCGCATTGGTAAAAGTGGTTGTTACTATATTGACTCTTTACAAATTTTGTGATAAATCCTTTTACTATATTGTCTTAATTTTCGACATTTTCAATGTCCATCGTCTGAGACTTTTCTGTCACCAGGTGGCACATGACAGAAGTAGAAGTCGGTCAGTGTTTGTTGTTGGGGGGTGGTCGAGGGCGCGAGCGGTGGTTTGGGGCTGCCCTAGGTCTCAGAAGGTTGTCGTAGGCGTGAGATAACTGGTATGCTCCTTCATCTCTGTTCATGTTCTCCTCAGTCTTCCGGATTGTTATGGACTCTAGGATTTGTCTGTCCAGTAGGTTCGACTCCTTACTCACAACTTTAGCCCTATCCCAATCTGGTACATGGTTGAGGTTGTTCATGTGGTCAGTTATGGCTGATTGGTGAACTTCTGTGGTGCTGAGGCGAGTGGCTCTGGTGCGCACATTTTTATGGTCATGTGTCTCCACATTTCTTTGATGCTCCTTGAGCCGTGTGCCAAACTTCCTGCCTGATTCACCAATGTATAAACTTCGACAGTTCTTGCACCCAATACTGTACACACTCCCCACATACTTCTTCTTGTTTGACTTTGTCCTTGGGATGAACTAAAATCTTATGGAGAGTCTTATAAGGTTTGAAGGCTGAACAGATCTTGTGATCTTTAAAACCTTGTGACATTCTTTCAGACAAGCCTTTAACGTAAGGGGAGAACGACCATACGCTATGGAAAGTGGCATAGGTATATGTTTATAATCCAATCAATATTCAATAAAAGATATTTTAGAGAATGGATATGCCTGAATAACATCATATTTCATGAAAAGTGAGAGTTATATTAAAAACAATCAAGAACATATATAAGAGAATTTTATCGATTGTGGTTATAGTTAATGTATTTATTTACTTAAGTTTCTTTATTTCTAGTGGTTTACCATAAACAAATGCTTTTCATTTGCATGATGCCAACAGTGTAATTTCAAATCTAATACT
>JAGTTF010005903.1:0-17843 GCA_019095985.1 Streblospio benedicti
TGTTCATGATATCTTTTGTTCACATTTTTGTGGATTGCTTCCTTGATGGTAGAGTCTTATAATCACTTTCCCTGTCTATGATCACACTTGTACGACTCATTATGACAATGGGAATCACTCGGACTAACATGCGCAATGTGAGTTTCTGAAGACGGACATAGTCATTTGTCCGAAACTGTAAACAATAAGGTAAAAATCAATGTTGTGATTATTGTGTAAACAATAAAAAACGTAGATCTATTGATATAAATAACACAATGAATTCATTTTGTGGATTGATTTAAATTGGTTTGATTTTTGTAATTCAATCACCGCTATCCTCTGCAAGCTTTATGAGTGGGTGGTCGTCAGCGATGGCGTCCATCAGTAGTCCATACACAGCTGACTTGGCATCAAAGACGTCGTCCCTGACCTCCTCTATCTTGGGTTTTTCATTTTCGCCACCATCAGTGAACACATAAATTTTTGCACCGTGTGTTCCGTTCACAACCTTGGACAATATCTACGACAAAGTAAATTTATATAGATTTATTACAAAAAGATTTGTGCAAAAGCTTAGTTCTTTTAAATAAGGAAATCCACCAGAACAGAAAATTATTGTTTTGATTCCATAACGTTGTATGGCAATGGCTGTACAATGCAATAATGATAATAATAAGTTACGCACCTCTAAAGCTGTCAGTATACCACAACCAATACACGTATTTCCGGCTGCAGTTGGGGGGATATTATCTATCAATTTGTTCAAATCATCTTCAGTTTCAAGTTTAGTCATCCCTATCAATTCTGTGGCAGTGGTTGAAAACTCCACCATCCCAACCTCAACATCAGTACTAGTGTCGTTACTGAGCAAGTTTCTGAGGAACGATTCCACGTCTTGCTGCATTCTACCGAGACGGTTCTGGATATGATAAATATTATTGTGTGTATAGTTTCTCTGTATTGTTTGGTAGCATAAAATACTAACCTAATTATATGACATCCATGCATAATAATAACGAAATAGGTAAAATGCAACGTAGTTTCAATCAAATCTATAATGTCAAAAACTGAATCATAAACACACAGTGGTCGTTATGTTTGTGACTTACATCAGGACGGTGTTTAACTGCATCCCGTGGGTTATGACTGTCAAATTCCTCATCGCAAAATGTGTCCACCTGTCCGAAGGCGTGAAGAACATTTTATAGAAAACTAGATACAATTCACGACTATTTTAAAAGTGTTTAAAGAGACTGACGTGGTGGTGCTACTCCACCTATTATTTTTGTAGTCCTGTGGTATGTGCTTGAAGAAAATACGATCAGACATGGCGTGTTCTTAGCAGTACAAAATAACATTGGAAAATGTTGCTAGCTTGGCATTGATTCATTGGCAATTGCCATGCGGCATGACAAATTATATGTGTTAGTTATTTTTCTGAGAAGGGTGTCTTGGCCATTTAATACATAGCAAAACAATCAGGTGTCGTGTGCAAAAAAAGAGAGAAGATAACGTGTGTGTATGTGCGTGCGTGTACAGAGGAGTGCTTTGTGGGTATCTGATTTTGTGTAACATTATCTCATATAATTAGTAAATATGTCAAATGAAGTCATATAATAATATTTGCAGACGTCGGTGGATACCAAGACAAGCATTTTTTCATATGATGGTTACACTGATAAAGAAATTGATAGCAAGGAAATATAAACAGACCTATGACTAATTAATCACATGAATCACCATGATTTCAACGAGCATGCAACAGTTTTACGAAAAAATAAGTAGCGATTGATAACAAAATTAGAGGCCCGCTTGTTCACTGCATAAGAAAACTTAATGATCAACTTTTGGTTGATATGTATTATTTTAAACCCTCCATACATGAATACAATATGTGTTGTAAATTAGGTCCTACAAATCAACATAATGCATGTACATGTAATACAATAGCTGACAAACGTTGATTTAAGTCACTTACATTCTTTTGGGAAGGGCAAGCCATAGAACATTATCGATCCTTTAGCATCCCGAGAAAACGGGTTGTGTTTCAATATGCACGAAGTCTTATTCTGTGGGTCCGGTCTGGTGACACCTTTCACTTCCTGAGAGCACCCACCGCATGGAAATCTCCATTGTCATCAACCTGAACATAAAACACAAGTTGTTGGTGTGCATTATATAAGTGTCACTCTGTCGCATAGTACATGTAAATGTCTTTATTAGCACTGTTATTTATACCAGACTCCAAACATCACATACACGTGTACACATATTTTAACTTCTATTATATTTTTGAATCAGAAAAATATATACGTGTTGTGTTTTACAGTTTACAAACGCGCATTTAAACAGGATGTGCCTGAGTTATAATTGCAATAGTTACTGACCGATTTAGAGGTTGCTAAAGTTGCTGTAGTTCCTTTAAGGTTATTACTTGATAGTGGTACGACCAACAGTACCCGCTTGTATTTTTGAATGTTGAAATATTAAGAGTGTATAGCTATTGTCATATTATTGAACCATGTTAATACGATCCATGACGTATATATGTATAACATTCACACTTACCCAGCAATTATTAGCTCCTTCTCTGAAACTGCTTTGGGCAAAAAAGGCCGTACCGCAGATGTGCAAATTCGTGGGTCAAGGCAATGCCTACAATTTCATTTTCATTGCTTGATGATTGTTACAGACCATAAATATCCGCCGTATATAAAGCAAACCAACAACGTTCATTTTGAACAACAAAGATGGTTTGTTAAAATATCATAATTTTTAATAGTTCACTAAACATTACATACAGTGTGCCATTTTGCACGCATTGCTCATTTCGTCAGCAGTTAGTATACTGAAAAATCAACTGTTTTCGAAGATCCTTTGAATGTATCATCCATCAAATGGGAACATATTTAGTAGGGGTTGTTATCAATAAGCCTTGTTGACAGCAAAGTGCATCATTGATTTTAATTGGTCTTTATTAATTGAATTATTTTTACCATGGACTGATTGGTCAACTGACTGACCATGTAGGCCCTATATAAAAACAAACGAACGAATCTTTTTGCCTAAACATGTTGTGAGACATGGAAAGCATATCAATGCATGAGTACGAGGTCTAAATACACATTCAAGATATAGTGTTAGATAAATGTAATACCTATGCGTCCATGCAATTTACTGCTTTGGCAGATCCTTCACAAAGGACCTGGCATGTAGATGGGACCTGATGAGCCTCCCACAATCTGTATGGTACATGCCAGCAGAAAGCAGCGGGTCTCTGTCAGCGCCCTTCTTCTCCACCCCAAGATCTGATTTTGCTCTTTGATCTCATCCAGTGCCTTTGTATGTTAAGGGAGTGTTATGGTAACAAAGTAGTATAGTTCATCTAAGACAAACAAACTCGGTGATTACTTAGAATGGGAAATGTGTGCACAGTAGAGTACTTTTGTTTGATTGGATTATAACATCCGCTGATAATAACACAAAATTTGAGACAATCCCCTAGTTAAAAAGTGGCACCACACCTCCCCATGGTATATTTTCGGTTTCTACACTCTAAAGCTACAGACCACAGATTGTGTCCGCTCAGCGTGATATTCTGCAGGGAGCATTTATTGAGCCACAGGGCTGATTTTGTCAGTTGAAAATGGTGGCCACTGATCCAATTCCAAATGCATCCCCACGGTTAGCTTTCGGTTCATATTTCGGGTCAATGTCGGGCCACTGATTGGACCACCTCAGTGTTACCACTGTAGAAGTTTGTGGAGGGATCACATACATTATTTTCGTGTTTATATTGTCAATTTTTTTAAATGCATTGGACAAATGAAAACCCATCTCGTTAAACCCTTTAGTGATAGTATGTGTTGAGTCAACTGATTAATAAATTACCAGACAAAAGTAAATGAATAGAAATTTAACTGTGAAAGTGTAGAAGATAAATATGACATACCACTCCACAGTTGGCCCGTCCAAGAAGTTATGGTACCACAACAGTGACATCATAGATGTACCTGGTTGATCCAAGTTTCACATTATTGTTATATTCCGTAGCATTATGAAGAGCTTGGAAAAAATCCATAACAATAGCCTGCAACACACACGTGTTTATTATATATATATATATTGTTGGTTTAGTTTATGCATGCATATAAGGTCTTTATTGCCTTTACAATTTCAAACCACATCTCCTATGTATAGCTAAATGTGTAACACGTAAAACTGCTTAGCCAAAGAACTTTTTTTCAAATGTGCCTAAGAATATAATCAACTTACGGAAGTAATTTAGCTTATTCTAACACATGCAAATACTGTATGATTATGCACTAAATATTAACACGCAATGTTTCAAATATATAGATACTTCTAACAACTGGCACTTCTACAGCGATACCGGACGACCCAATAGTTTTGGGGAGCCTGACTATATACATAGACATCATTCAATGATAATCTGAAATTATGTGCATTAAAAATGCATGCACGTAACAGTTAATAATAACAGACATATACTCCCTGTTTGAAACGTGACATATATGAGGTGCGAGTTTTTTGTTTGTTTTTTTAATCCAAAATAAATATGGGGATCCACTACTGATTTTGGCCAGGAACGTTCGATCAGTCACGTAAAAGTGATGGTGGAAACTCATAATTTGGTGACCATTGGTATGATTATATTTTACCAACAGTTTATAACTGGTGCGTATATATTATACAAGCTTTAACAATATGGTTTTATGTTTTAAAATACCTTTTAGATTTTCCAGAAAATCCTCTGAATAAGGAACATCCTTTTCTATATAGATGAGAAGTCCGCGATATGCACCATTATCCAAGGTGAGGTCCTCTCTGCTGATATGTACAGCTTGAGTATGACGAGAACAAAATACATACTGCAATGCTTAAAATCCATTACCCCGCAGTGGTCACAGATGCAAAGTCATTGGATTTATACTAAGATTTTGGTTATAGTTTGGGGAAGTTTTCTGTTATATTATTTCACCACCACTTATGTTTAACAAATAGGATAGATGGGTCGATAAGATGTAATGATAAGTTTGATAATCACATTATATTACTTCCTGCATTCTTAATAAACTTTGCTATGATGACAAGGTATCAAATGGATCCCATCGAAGTCCGAAGCGGCGTCATTACGAATTTAGTAAATAAATAAACACAGTAGAAAGGGGTGCGTGAAGCAATATTTGAAGAAAAAATCTTCGGAAATCCCGCAAAATATTTTACCCGACCCCTGTCTACAGTGTCCTTATTAATGTTAGTACACAACAAACTGATGATGATGTCAACTCTTTGGTTAATATTATATTTCGCTTGTCAATAACTAACACTTATTGTACCATATTTTTGTAATAGCATCCTATCAACATACCAGGTTGGTGCAAACAAGTGCAAACATGTAATTCTGATTTGAATTACATGAGCGTGTTATTCCTCGCCAGCAGGCGATGCTAGCTCCTGATCTTCCCAAATACGCCAGATTTGTCATTTCGGGGTGAATCAAGAATGATCTGGTCTCAAAGGGATGTGTTTCGGCTGGTTCGGCAGGGAATTTGAGATGGAGTTGCGCGACTTTGACTTTTTTTCGGCTAATGTGACACCAAACCACACACCTACATGCTTTCGGGGCTGTCTGGGGGGCTTTCTCTTGGCAAATGCAACATTCTGTCTTTCCCAGTTTGGCCTCGTTTGTTGCTCTTGGTAGGGATTGCATTTGAGAGAAAACTGCATAAAGCATTGCTAATTTGAAGCCAAGTTCCAAATTTGGACACAGGTGATGAGCACTGCGTATGTAAACATTTTACCAAGTTTGAATGTTTCGCAGTAATGCAGTATCGAAGATATTGAAAATATGTTAATAATTGAATCAAAATGGTCATTTGGCAGCATACATTCATTGGCAAATTGTCCAAAATCGAATCACTTCGGTATCACCATACCTTTTAGTTGTGTACTTTATGTTTGCGTCCTACGCCCCTACATAGGCAGATTCAGGCTTTTTGGAAAAGGGGGCGCACTTAAGTGAAGGGGGGCACTTAAAAATTTTGAAAACAAATGGAAAATTCTTAATCATCTTCTTTTAAGAAATATGTAATATTTAACAAATGAGAGTAGTAATATTATTATGATGCAGTTACGGCTTTTAGTGCTACCATCTCTTGTACTCGTATTTGTATTTTATTCATTTCAGTTAATATACATATAAATATGTAAACCCACTTTCACCGTTCATCGTTAATGCTGCAGATATGTGTGTACAATTTGTCCATATGTATCTGTATCTTTATCATCAAAATCATATTCTTCATTACCATCAAAATCATATTCTTCATTACCATCTTCATCCTCACAATCATAAACCACAATAGCATGTAAAACCCAGTACCTTCAAATACATTTCATATCTCATATTATCATACATATGAAGTTGTGGAATTCATGATGTTTTAAGCTGTAACTTAATGTAATGATTGAAATGTACGAAACTTCAATAAAAAATGCTCTCGTAGGCAAGAAACTGAAAGAACACAGATGTTACTACACTACAAAGGCAACAGTGAGGAAAATCATGCATTGACCAACACCACTTGAAATTTAAACATTTAATTGGTTACAGACAATTTTTCTTTTAAAAATACATATGATCTTCTGTAAAATTTTCCGGATAAAATTTCGCCCTACCCTTCCTTTAAGGCCCATAAAATTTTACAGGAACACCTCCCGACTATGAGAATTTTTGCATAAAATTTTTAACATTTTCCTACCTACCCTGCCTGGTTTCATGATAAAATATTATGATAAAATAAAATATTATTCCCCCCTACCCTTGAATTAACCAAACTATCAATTCTCAGCCAACCGTTTTGTTTTTTGATAGTTAAAGCCTATATTTGAATAGTTTTTGCTAAAATAAAAAATTGAATCGTTATTTTTAAGGAAACAATAATTTTGTATATCATACACACTCTAAGGATACTGTTTATTACACAAAAAAATGCAATTTTGACTTGTTTAGAAATTTTCAAGTGGTGCCACCAAAAGATTCGTAGATAGAAGCATGACGCACCACTTTTTGGTACTTGGCAAATATTTTGTATATGAAACTACACTTATTTAGCTTTAATTTGGTACCAACAAACCTTAGTACGGACTCCGATGCTACCAACTCTAAAATAAGGCTTATTTAAAAATCAGCTCATGGACTACGTGTGCAAATCTTCAAAAACCCTAATTCTAAACTCAATCGAAGATCGAAAGACGCGCAATGCTACTGTCATCATACAAATTAAAGGTCAAACATATCAAAAGTTCTCAGAATCTTTTGGCAGATTTTTCTGAGTCGTCGTTCATATAATTTAAGTCATACAAAAATTGATGACACTCTCGAGAGTTTTCTCGGAATTAATTGGTTATGTGTACTTCTAGCCACATAAATACAAAGACAAAGACACTGACAGTCTAACCATAGCCGGGATGCAAATATCTAACAGTAAACAAATAGAAATGGAATCAAAGCACATATCAATAGTTTGTGTCCAGTAACTCACAGTCAAACTCGTGAAATGCAAAGACTGTTGAAAAATGAACGAGTATTAGATTCTCCAATGCTTGAAACGTCACATAAACTAAATACTTAACAATCACTGCAGCATGATTATAATGCCAAAGTTGTGAAAAATCCATCCTATTTGTACAAATTTGCACAAGGTCAGCACAAATCCATCTCAAACTGTACAGGTTCCATCAATGCCTGATAAATTGGCTGAGGCTAGAATGAACTCAGTTACAAATCAAACTTCTCAAAATTACAACATAAATCTTCGAAAAAACACGACATTCCAAGTTCAAGGTTGATTGCGTTACAAAATCAAAGTTTATCAAAACTTTCACTCATCAGCATTGCTGAAGCTCAAAGAAAATACGATAGATTTAATGATTTGATTCAATTTTTGAAACATGATAAAGATCTGCCAACCAAAATACGTAAAGATTATTGTACACTGCGTGAATTTTTCACATTGCCAAATTTCGAATATGATGTCCTTGCGGTCTCCCATTGAAACTGATGATAAGTTGGATTACATAATCTTAATACCACCATCTCTTATCAATATTGTTTGCCGAATCTATCATGATAACGCCACGGCACATTCTGGTATTGAAAGAACATTACATAAAATATTTGAGCAATATGTTTGGAAGGGCATGCACTCGGACGTCAAAAGATACGTATCATCATCTCATACATGTTTGTCAGCTAAAAAAGCAACACAACGTCAAGCTCAGGCTCCGAGAAAAATTGTTCAAAACGTATCAGTATGCTTCTATCATATTTCGTTGGATCATATTGGCCCGGTACAAATGATCAATAAAATGAGATACATTCTGACGTGTATTGATTATCATTCAGGTTATATTGTTGCCATTCCCACTCAAACAACAAACACTGAAGAAGTTGTGGCAGTGTTGTATGACAGAATTCACAATTTATGGTTTCCCGTCAGAAATTACTTCGACAATGCTACTTTTTCATGAGAAAAATTCATGAAAACTGAATATCAAACATAACTTGCCGAGCCCGTATATTCCATTAGGCGAATGGTCATGTTGAAAAGGGCCAACCAAGCTATAGTTAATACTATACGATGTCTAACGATCAGACAATCATGGCTGAAACATCTACCAACTGCTTGTTCAGCATTAAACAATACAATTAATTCTTGTTACGAAAATTTGCCCAAATGTTTTGGTATTTGGTAAAGTGAACAAGACAATATATTATCTGAAATTGAAAGATGCTGTGCCAATGTCAGAGCAATTACAAAATATGTTAGAAGCTCAACAATGCGCTCTGAAAAAACATACACAAATAGGCTAACTTTCAGTGAACGCGAGTAAGAATTACAAGATGAAACGAATAAAAATTTCTGATCTGAAAGTTGGTCATTTGGTATTGGAAGAGACCCAACATCGATTCCATAAACAAAAACAAATTCGGCCCAAAAGCACAAGGGCCATATATCGTTGTTGATCTAGTTAATGATAGTGCAAAATTAAAACATGCCTTCACAGGCGAGACACTCAAAAAATCGTATTTCCATAACCCAGTTAAAATTTCCAAAATTTCATAAAGATAATGTTAATGTTTAATATCTTCTTGTATGTCAAACGTGCGCTGATAAGTCACTGGTATATCTGTTATTTAAGAGCAAGTCTAATTAACATAGGATTATTCTTTGAGATTGTATAACTTCTGCTGTTAGTAATTAAGAATATACCACGAACCCAGGGTAATGTAGTACTATAAGAATATTGAACAACAATTTTGATTGTTTTGTTTATCTTCTCCGATTTACTAGTCATTAATTCAGCATTATACTTCTTTGCACACTTTGTAACTTTTAATTTGTAAAATTTGTACTAGTATAAGCATCGATGTGAATGTATCATGAATAGATTTGTCAATACTTAATGGTAGGGAATTGTTATGGAAATACGATTTACAGTAGAAGGAATTAACATGTTAGAGTAAAGATCTCATTTTTATTGTTGTTTTCCTAAATTGGTTGAAATTACATGTCCATTTTATCTTACTATATATATTATTTGAGTATTACTACTTGCTTTTTGTGCTAAAAATCAGCCAAACCTGGATAGCTTTCACCAATTCCATTGGCTTCATCAGTCCCACAACTTGCCGCCAAAGGGTTAGTCGTCGGTGATAGTGGTGTGACGTCGGGAGGCGGCTGGCAGGATGTTGATGTAGATTTCCGGCAGTTCTTGAGGCCCCCACATTCTTGTTGAGGTCGGTTTGATATATCTGCCAACTACTCTGTTCTCTCTAGACCCGGCCAAGAAAGAAGATTTGGGGTGTGGTCTATCAGATCAACTGTGGAGGAACCAGGACCCAGAAATGCACTAGCACCTATGTGGGAGAAACTGCAAAGACATTGAAAACGAGGTTTGACCAACATAGGCGTCCCAGCAGCACTTCATCACATGTACAATCTTTTTCACCTCCATCAACCCGGACAGAGAAAGCCACACCATCACGATGGACAACATCAAGATATTGGACACATTCGAGAGGAAGATTAGAGAGGCCATTCATATCAGACACCTCAAACCGGACCTCAACAAGAATATACAAGGCTGCTAAACTGCCGGCAATCTACAGCAACATCCTGCCAATATTATTTACACCACCACTATCACGTGACGATTAACCTTTTCCGCGGCAAGTCATTAGGACTGATGAAGCCAATAGAATTGGTCAAAAATCTATCCAGGTTTGGCTGAGTTTTTCACAAAAAAGCAAGTAGTAAAATTTTTATTGTCCAGATGAGCATTCAGTATATACTATATATATGTTCAATTATAAAAAGAACCAATCATTCTATTTTAATGTATTCATGTAAATTGTGAACTGTAATGATTTCATTTTTAAAGAAGTTCAATATTTTAAATTGATCAAGTCCTGTACAATCTTTCAGATTCATTGCAACTGATGTTTTGTTTTTTTAATGTCAAGAATAGTAATTGTGTGACATATTGTATATATTACAAATTTATAATGTTGATAAATCTATAATCATGATCTTTCAGTTGGTTTCAAATTAGGATTAATTAAGATTACAAAAATGTTTGAATGTGTTGTTACTATGCCCAATAATTGCAGACTGTTTCAAATCAGGCTTCTTTTAATTGATAAAACCAATTAAAAAAAAAAAAAATGTTATATTCTTTAGGAAAGGATACTGTGTAGTGTGCTCATAATCGGTGTGAATACCCACCATAGGAATAGTGTTTCTTGTGTGTTGTGCTCATGATTTGTGTGAAACAATAAGGATACTGTGTTGGTGTGTCCCACCATAAGGGATTTTTGTAAATATATAGTGCATATTGGTGTGGGATTTGTGACAGTGGAGTGTTTACCAACTACAGGTTTTATGTAATATGGATTGGTACTACTTCATGCTCATTTTTGTCTTTTAAAATATGGATCTAATGTTGATTGACGCTGCTAGATTGGATAAATGTAAGTCTGGGGACATACGATGTGACTTTTCAAATTATCATTTAAACATGACAATAGACAGGAATGAAATAATATTTGACTATTCCTGTATTATTTATTTACTAATTTACTATTGTATATGCTTCACTTGTATTATCGTTGAGTTTAGTTGTTTGGCTAAGTTATTTTGATTTGGTATGTAATTGTAATCTTTAATCATGGATATATTTTATTTTATAAATTTTGCATCATATATAGATATTGCATGTAATTTACATTTTGAGTTAAGATATGTTTGTGTCATTTTCATGTTGTTAATTGGTATTATCATGCATGTAAAAAAATTATTGTATAAGATACATAATTTTGTTTGCGGGGGAGCTCGAGGAGGATGTCCTGAGCCAGAATATCAATAGATAAGTTTAAGAATGTAGTAACTGGGCCAGTGGCCTCATATGTACATCTTAGCCTCAATAGAGGACAGGTGAATCAATACAAGAGGCAGGAGAATATAAAGCCGAGACAGCAAGTCTGCTGAGTAGAATTTATTAAAATAAAGTTTAGAAAGGACATATAATTTGTTTGTCTTTACTCCCCATTACACTTATAAGTAAATATTTTTATTGCCCATTAGTTAACAAATAATACATATACATGTACTAGAATTCAACATGTATACAAGACTGACAAAATGGAAAAAAATTGTGAAAAGCTTGTTTAAACATGTATGTCTTTAGATGAGACTTGAATCCATCCAGAGTTCTCGCATTCTTACAATGTACTGGTAGATTGTTCCAGATTTTTGAGCTGCTGCACTGAATGATCTATCACCATATGACACAAGCTTGCTAATTGGTTTTTGCTAAAATAATTCCATTTGAATTTGATATTAGATTTTACATTTTGTTTTTATCACCAAGAGTGAGGTGATATATGATGATAAATTCAAGTTGAATGACATGTATGTATGGTGTAAGCTTTCCATTTTATGTTACATCGTCATTGATTGATTATACTTTAAAGTTTTATATAGTTTTAAATTTAAAAATAAATAAAAAGTTGAATCTGTGTTCACAGTTTTTTTCTTCATTTGTTTTTAAAAGTAATAACAAATATTAATCTCACTCTCTGTTTACATCAATAATTGCAGGTTAAACATAAAAGCTTCAAAATAAACATCATTCTGATGGGCCACTGCAAATAACCAGACCCATACAATGAAACAAACACACAACTAGACAAAATTTTTAATAACCTTATTTGATACTGAAAATGTTAATACTTACTTGTATATCACATATTTTTAGATAGGAACCATTGCATGAATCATCCATTTCAATATATCATATTTTCTCGACACCCATCTAGCCTCGATTAAATGCCGGGTGTAGAAGCTTATATTACTCGACTTTTTAATGCTTTTTTCGCCTTTGAATAAGCCCTGTTTGAATAGGCGCTGGAATAGCATGTTTTAAATTAATAAGTGTTGGGCAGCTATTCGAGAAAATACGGAATGTTCCAATTCATCTAGGCTACTTAGCAGCAATAACAACACATTATTCATTATAATAATTTATCATTTCATACAAATTGGTGTGTGTTACGTAAGCGTAATGGAAAACATTCCTTACAATGTTGTCGATTCTCGCAAGTGTGTTGTAAGTTGTCCAAAGAGTTCACAAGTAATCCATAACAGTTCACAAGTAACCGTGAACAGTTGACAAGTCGGATGGACAAGGATTTGTCACCACTTTGCCACTTCTTCATAGTCAATTCTGGTTGGTCAAGAGCCGTGCAAAGTGTATCGCCAAGCTTTATGAATGAAGAATGCCGTGAAGTTATAAATTTTGTTAAAGTGGTAGAAAAAGGCAATGGTATGTTTTAGTGGTGCGATCACCTTATCTATGCACTTTGTGCTAACCTTTCCTGTGAGCAGGCAAGACAGCACTCGTGCAAGCTAGTGTTCTCTCCACGCTAAAACCACACCATTACCAAGTAGAGATTTGTAACAAACTTTACCGAAGGGCATCCTCATCAACAAATTCTGAACATGTTTAAGATTTGCTGAACAGCTCGCCAGTGTATGTAAGAGTAATGGAAAACGTTTTACAACGTTGTCATTCAAAAATATTGTTTCACTTTTTTCACCACTAGACGGGCGCCACTTTGTTTAGCGCCGGGCTGGGCGAGTCCATTATAGCATTTTTAGTGGTGTGGTGTGAGTCGACAAGACGGATAAATAATTTTTCTCAGATAATCAATATTTCTGTGTCAATTGATAAAGGTTGGTTTGTTTTAATTTATAACCCATATCACAGGGAGATAGTAGTTTGACTTCTAACTAAGGACTCAGGTCCAAAAGCACCACCAAGCTAACTAAATATTCATTGTAAAAGGGGACATTTGTTGTGTACATTTCCTGTGTACACCTAATACACACTATATTTCAAAACAAAGAAATGGTAACAAAACTATCCCATATATAAGAGAAATGTAGTAATTGTTGTGCCGAAAATTTGTTAAAATTATTGAAAATTTTAATATTGCATCTCATCTTAATTATTAATAAATTTGTCCATATATAAGAACAAACTATACTATCTAATAAGATTAAATGCACTACTTTGTATAAGTTAAGATAATGAAATATTTCTATGATGTATCTTCTGTTTGCAAAAAAATTACCATAAACAATTGTTAGTGATACTTGCATAATAGTTCAACTATCACCTAGTGAAGCGCTTTCCTGAAGAATACACCCCAATAAGGGAATGGGCAGCAAGTGGTCAGCCTGTCATTAGTTGGAGATATGGGCAGCATTATGATGGGGTTGATGGAATGTACAGTGAGTTTACGACCATAAAAAAACCGGGTGAGTTTAACATTGATTATTTTATTGGGGCAAGTTGTTCTTTTTTTCCCCCCAGAACGAGCCTCGATAAAATAATCAATAATCAATTAAACAACGAACCTGCGTTTTTTTTATCAGTCTTTTTTCTAAACAATTACAATATTGTTTCAAAATAAACTGGCATATTTTCAACACGTTTAACAAGATAATTTATTAATAAATTACAAAATGCAATAATGTAGGAATACGCTGTATAATCATAACAAAACACGGCAGTCACTCTCTCAACATATAGACGCCTATGGTTGGATTTCTGCACTACAATTACATCAGCCGTATGACAGCTACGCACGCTGTACAGTGCGGCTTTGATGTTCATTGATTTTGGAGGTTTTCCTAGAAGTAGTATCACGTGCTAGATTATTGAACATATTTGAAGTGTGGCAAAAGTAGTCCGTTGACAACTAACCATATACGGAATCCGTATACACAGTCCTGATACAACATATTTTTTACACAAATAGTTCTGAGGTCGATATCGACTGAAAATACAATGCAAAAGACTGATAAAACTCTATACATGTACCCTAACATGTATGTAGCACATGGTTTCATTTATTGTACTTTTGTTTTGTGCATTTATGTTTTTTTAAAGAAAAAATATATATTTGTCCATAAATATGTCAAATAATAAATACCTTGTAAATGTAAATTTACCGCTTTATAGGTGGAATGTAAGTTTTGATCTCACGACTTTAGATATGGTGCAGCACAATATGATGGGTTGATGTGATATGTTGCAGTTCAGATAATGCTGTAGATACTCAGTCACTCACTCTATACATGAGCTCCCCACATGTATGTGCCAAGAACATGGTTTCAGTTTAAATGAGTTTGCTGTTCGTTTTCACCAGACCCGTTTTGGTAACAGAACCACATGACCTATTGGTCGAGTCCAACTATAACCATTAAATAACACTGTATACATTGTTACATTTATCCATAATAATGAAACTATTTTAACAGATTCCTTTAGAACATTCAAACGTTTTTCTCCCAGCATAAATATCTGCTAGTATTGACTTGACAATAAACTCATATACACACTAAAAGTAAGAGTGTTTATGTTGCATTGTTGAACAGTCAATCATTGTACTTGGTACTTTGGACTCAAGTACAATCAAAAGTACTTGTACTTGGACTCAGCTACATTGGAAAAATCATCAATGGACTCTTTGTACTTGACTCAAGTACATGAAAAGTACTTGGACTGACTTGAGTCCGCAAATTGTACTTAGGCAAAACTCTGATAATATGCCAGAAATGCGTGAAAATGTGATGAAATCTGAAAACTTTGTCCATGTGAAAAAAATGAACATCAAATCTAACATGAGCTAAAATTATATAGAGAAAACATCTATGAATGAACTTTTGAAATATGCATATCCAACGATGTCTGGTTCATGTTGATCATAAGATTTTAAGACTCAATTGTGTTTTGACACGATCAATAATTAAACCTTTATGTGTACTTCATGTGACCTTAAAGGAACCAAGGGACTAGGCCTAGTTCATTTGAAAAACTCTGTAAAATGCATAATTATTAAGATATTACATAACGTTGATAATTGAGCGATATTGATCTACAACAACAAACACATTGAGGTGAGATTGCAAAAAAAGTTGATATGGTGGTTCTCTACTTACATAATTAAATTATGTTTAAGGACAATTAATTGATATAGCTATATGATTGAGTCTGTTCATTTGGTTTTGGTTTTCGGTTAAAAAGCTCATTATGCCACGCAAAAAGGGTTTTACAAGAGAAAAAGAGCAATTGTCTCGCTGAAGAAAAATATGAAAGAAAAATACAAAGTTTTCCAAAACGCACAGACTTTTTCTATTCGTCCTCATCAGAATACAAGGGTTATTGGCCCTGTCAAATTCTCCCAGATGGACACGTGTTGACGATTACTGAAAAATTTCTTGTGAGTATTCATTCTGCACTGAAAACCTTATTCTGTTGTCAGTCATTCACCAACAGTTTTATTTGCAACAAAAGTTGTTCTCTTGAATCAAGTTTCAACTACATGTAGTTGATATGATTGCAAAAAGGGGATTTAAGGGATTTCATGAGTTTTGTACTCGCCATGTAAAAATGAAATATTTTGTTGAAAAATGGGGAAGATGCCCCCAAGCCCTGGATCTGCCATGACCATCTATCAAAATGAACCACTTTTTTTCTTGAGAAATTGGGGCAAAATCATCGTAAAAGGCACACACTGTATTTCACCTATAATTAATCATGAACAGTAAAAATTTGGAGCACATGAAAACGCAAAGTTCCTGTTTTTATAAAAAACAATTCATCTTTGCATGTTTGTATATAAAAAACAGTCATAGATAATGAATTTCCCCCATACTCAGTTCTAAGCCTAGTTTGATCTCATTACCAGAAGAGTTGGATGGACCAACAGCTGAAGATATTATACCAAAACAACGAAGTAGGCTTAGATATACATAGAAATGCTGTATCCGGTCATTCAAAGGTGCAGAGCCTATTGGTTAAAAAATCATTTCATACTGATTGAGGAAAAAAAGTTTAAGTGTTATAGAATTATATAAAAAGGAAGTAGTGCAATAAGTGCATGATGGGCATTTGAGTTGAAATCTTCCTAAATTGGACGCATTTGAATGATTGGATAGAGTACTTAATTTTAATGATTTTGTTTCTTTGTTGGTTTATTCATTTTTCTGCTGTCAATCTAATGATTGAAGGGTTTTGAAAGGATGGTTGCAATCCAGACTTGGCAGCCAAACCCCTGAAGAATAATTGGGCCAGGCAGGGGTCGATTTAGTTGCTGGCCCGCTGGCCGCCAGTTAAAATGGTCTGGGGCCAGTTGACTTCTGTTCTGAACTGGCCCGTTTGGCCAGTTGGAATAGCATGATTGGTTCCTGAAAATCACAGGGCTGTCAAGACTAACAGATTTTGACGATGAAATCATCATTACAGCCATTTCTATGATTTAGTTGGGTCATTTCACCACTCTTTGACCACAGGAGGACAGAAAAAGTTTTATGATTGACTTCAGTTCTCAAACGTATTTTAAGAGAATCGAGCGGGATACCCCCGCAAAAATCCGGCAGAAAGCGTGAGAGGCCAAACTCCAAAATGGCCGCAGTCGTGATAGCGAAATGGAACTTTTTTAATATTTGACCTACAATCATGTATAATACATCATGTTTAAGGTTTGGGGGTAAGAAAGTTATTTATGGTACTTTAAAAAAGATTTGACCTCATCTTGACCTTAAAATCCAAGATGGCCGCTGTGAGTTTTAAATAATCATAAGAATCTAAGTTTTGGACTTATAGATGGGTATAGTATGTCAATTTTATGGTTTTAGGGGGCAAGAAAGTCATTTGTTATGCTGTTCTAATGATTTGACCTTAATTTGACCTTGTAATCAAAAGATGAACATTTTGATGAATCCTGAATTTTAATGTATTCTTATGAGTAATCTGATCATCGCAGGAAAAATTGTTGTTCATCCTCTATATGTAAATTCAACCCTTTCATCTTTCTAGACTATTATTGATTTATTGATCCTGCTGCAGTAGGTCTACAACTATTATTGATTAATTGATCCTGCTGCAGTACAACTAGACACAAATATATTAGAATTTAAGATACCAATAGAAACCATTAGGGCTCACATTTTGGCGAGACTTTCGCTCCTTATCCTGCAAGAGTTTCTTCAGGCCGAATGACAGTCCTAGTTGTCAAGTCGGACCTATGGCGGCGAAGTCACATGAGAGCAGTGGCAGGGAAACGGGGGCAGGTCAAGGCCGGTGTCTCGTTCATCTCAGGGCGCCGTACACGGATTTCCACGGCTTCTGATCTTTCTATGAATTTCTACGTCCTCACGCGCCACAATTTTTGAAGTCTCTGGGGCTGATGGTATGGCCCGTCT